>JAUKPS010008764.1:0-11150 GCA_032273165.1 Chlorellidium tetrabotrys | reverse complement strand
AACCCTTGACCAAGATTCACGGCCTGATGTTCACGAGCGAGTTTTGACATCACTCCGAAAATAGAATCTTTGAATCCGGCGACACGTTGAGCGGTATTTTTCATGCGAATTTTATAGCACGCTCAGAGTCGAGGGTCCATGGCGTCGCGGGTGGCTTCACCGACCAAAGAGAGCATCGTAAGGGTGAGGAACATCGCAAGCGATGGAAAAACCGCAAGCCACCAACCTACCGTGAAGTTCTGCTGCGCCTGGTTTAACAGTTCGCCCCAACTCGGCGTAGGCGGCGTTAGACCAAATCCGAGGTAATCAAGGCTCGCAAGACCAACGATATTTCCAGAGATCACAAAGGGGGTAAAAGTGATCAATGGCCCCAGTGAGTTAGGCAAAAGGTGCTTGAAGAAAATCCGCACTTCACCAGCACCCACGGCGCGAGCGCCTTCGACGAATTCCATCTTTCGATTCTTCAAGAACTCACCACGCACATAGTAGCTGATGCTAATCCAGCCAAAGAGGCATGAAATCACAACCAGCAAACCAAGCGTCGGTTTAAATATCGCGATGATGATAATGAGCAAGAAAAATTGAGGAACAGTGCTCAGGACTTCAACAATCCGCTGGCCCCAGAAGTCCACAGCGCCGCCCTTCCATCCCATCACGCCACCTGCGATGGTGCCCATGATGTAAGTGATGAGCCAAACGAGAATGGCATAGGTCATGGAGTATCGAAGACCGTAGAGCAGACGAGTAAGTAGATCACGGCCACGATCGTCGGTTCCAAGCCAGTTGTCACCTGAAGGGGGCGCGGGAAATGTGTCAACTTTGGCATTGGTCTCGAAGGGATCCCACTTTATGATGGGCCAGACGACCCAATCAGCTTCAGCGAGTTCAAGCTTACGGTAATCTACTGTCACTCGATCTGTTTGACCAAAAGCGGAAGCGGGATAGTCTTTGGCGACGGGGAAATAGGTCTCCCCTTTGAAGTGAAGCAGGACAGGTTTGCTATTCGCCCACCATTCGGCGCTGTAGCTAATCGCACATACCAGCACGAGGCTCCAGAGGCTGAACATGGCCAGGCGACGGCTCTTAAAGCGGCGCCAGCGGCGAATAGAAAGATCGTGACGTAAAATCCGTTCAATCATGTGTAATCAATCCTTGGATCAACCAGCACATAGGCCAGATCACTTAAAACGTTTCCTAACAGGAAGAGCACACTTTGTAAGAACACGAGTCCCATGATGACGTTGTAGTCCCGTGCCAAAACAGATTTATAACTCAGAAGACCGATGCCATCGAGTTGAAAAATTGTCTCGAGTAAGAGAGAGCCGGCGAAGAACACCAACAAGAATCCGCCAAGACCTGTCACGACCGGGATCAGCGCATTACGAAGGGCATGTCCTAGATAGACGGCACGCTCTGGCAAACCTTTCGCCCGTGCCGTACGCACGTAATCTTTCTTGATTTCCTCAAGGAGAGAGTTCTTCATCAGGAGGGTGAGCGATGTGAAAGATCCCACAGTGTAACAAAAGAGTGGCAAAACAAAGTGATGAAGACGATCACCAATTTTTCCCCATGTACTGAGGTCTTCATAATAATCAGAGTAAACCCCACCAATGGGGAAAAGATCCATGAAACTTCCTCCGGCCAGGAAGACGATCAGTAAGATCGCCAACATGAACGGTGGAATGGAGTAGGCCACAAACAGAAGAAAACTCGAACTTGTATCAAAAAAACTTCCATGCTTAAGCGCCTTCGCAATCCCCAGCGGAATGGAAATCAGGTAGCTCAGAATGAGTGAGGCGATCCCGAACTGCAAAGACACAGGGAACTTAGAGAAGATCACATCAATGACGGGCTCTTCATAAGTGAAGCTGTCGCCGAAATCCAAACGTAAGATGTTGCCGAGCCATTTGAGGTAGCGCTCATGCAGCGGCTTATCAAACCCATACTGCTTATTTAGAGCGGCCAAAACTTCATCAGAAACCGTGCTAGAACCACGACTCGTACCCGCGTCACTTACCGTCGCCGCGTTCCCACCACCGCCAAAGCGCATCGCCTGGAGCTTTTGCTCAACGGGTGACCCAGGGGCGAGGTTGATGACGGCGAAGACGACGATCGTCACTCCAATAAGAGTGGGGATCATCACTAGTAGGCGTTTAAGAAGATACTTACCCATTGTTTATGGTGCCAATGTCCAATATTGAGTCCCTACGCCATAGGTGAAGGTATCACGTGTTTTTTGAATGCGAGTGTTGTGCGCATAAAGTGTCGTCTTGCCAGCAAACAAGAACAGATATGGATCGTCAGCGGCAATCATCTCTCCGACTTTCTGCTGAATCTCAATGCGCTTCGTACGATCATGTGTGCGACGAGCAAGATCAATCAAACGATCGACCTCCGCATTACTATACTGAATGAAGTTTGATCCCCCGGCTTGCGAAGCTGAGTGCCAGATTTGTTTTGGATCAGGATCACCTGCACCTGGACCCCAGGCCAAACGGACAGCTTCAAATTTGCGTTCATCAAGGAGCTTCACAAATGAGTTCCATTCGATCTGTTTGAGTTCGAATTCCACACCCACTTTCTTGGCTTCTTCTTTGTAGATCGTGAGATATTTCATGTAATCCGCGTTCGGTTCGAGGATGGAGATGCTTAAAGGTGTTTTCTTACCAGCAATCATCTTGTCCAGTGTTCCGTCACCATCCGTGTCTTTCCAGCCAGCCTCCGTCAGGAGCTTCAATGCACCTTGCGGATCAAACGCCGTTGGCTTTAAGCGTGAGGAATGAAAATCACTGGAAGGTTCAGTAGGGCCATCCGCATGCGCCGATAGGTTGTACTCAAACTTCTCCATGGCGAGATCGCGATTGAACAGCATCGCCAAAGCGCGACGAACTTTTTTATCAGAAAGAATCGGGTGCTTCATGTTCCAGCCCACAAAGGTGTAACCCTTGTTGGCCTTATTCACAGTTTTCACTTTGAAGAGTGTAGTTCCCCATTCCGGACCGTCGGTTTTCTTTACGTAAGCCTCTGGACGAAGACCGATGTAATCGAGATCACCTTTTTTAAAACTCTCGGTGATGACGTTCTCTTCTTGGATGAAACGTAGAACGAGACGAGGATAATTCCAGGTCTTGCTTTCTTTCGGGTCTTTGCGGCCCCACCAGTCTTCATTGCGCTCAAGTACGATACGCTTCCCTTTTTCGTAGGTTGCGAATTTATACGGGCCTGTGCCAATGAGAGTTTTTCCGTGTTCTTTCTTGCGACTAGCGTCCGAATAGAAGTGTTTTGGAATGACAGAAATGCCGGCGCACACATCAAAGTTTTTGAAGTAGTCGTCTTTCACAGTGAAGCGAACAGTGCGAACATCGATCACTTCAACTTTCTCGATGCTTTCGTAGTACGGACGCAACGACGCGGTGTTGAGAGTGGGATCAAAGATCGCATCGAATGAATATTTTACGTCTTCAGCTGTGAGAGGCTTTCCATCATGCCATTTCACTCCTTCACGAAGGGTAAAGGTGAAGACCTTGTTATCTTTTGAGACTTCCCAGCTTGAAGCGAGCGCCGGCTGCCATTCGTAGGTATCAATGTCCCGGTCGAGCAAACCTTCGATGATGTAGCCCTGAACTGTTTGTGCGTAGCCGTCAGTGGACGTAAGTGGGTTGAGTGTCGTCGGCTCACCACCGATGTTGATGAAGAAACTACCAGATGTTGATTTCTGTGCGCCTTTATCCTGACAGGCGACAAGACTCAGCACTAAACATAAAAAAAAGATCAACTTCATTAGACTAAGTTTCATGACACGCACTCCTTGCGAATTTATTTATGTATGTAGAGATCAGGATCGAGCGACCAGCGATCAACGGTGAAGTTCGATTCGTGAATCCGGTAGGATTCAAGCTTACTCTCCACTTCGTTGAGACGAGTCTCGGCAGCTTTGAACGCCACCATTGAGTTCGAACGGTCTTCTTCCTGCGCGGCCAGTTCCCGTTGCCATTCCGCTTCAAGCTTCTGACGAAGAACTTCATAGCGCTTATTTATAATTTCAACTCGTTCCACGTGCGCTTCTAGGTCACGCTCATGACGACGCTTCTTCGCTAGCATCGCCATTCTTTTTTTGAGAAGCACTTCTACGAGTTCATGGGCCGTCTTGATATTGTTCTCAAGATCCTGCCCCCAGAATTTCAAGAAGCTGCCTGTCGTGAGATGCACGTTCTTCACACAGCTAACGTATTCCGGAACACGCAAAAGCAGATACTCATTGCTGCGCGCTTCTACGATGGCGACACATCGCTGATTCGGATAGCTCTCGTTCCAAAAATCCAATCGATCAGCGCGATTTAAAAATTTGGCGTTTTTGAAATCAACCCGCACACGCATCAATTGCGCGACTGCATTGAGCCGTGAAACACGTCCAGGAAAGGTCGCTTCGATAGTCGTTGGGCTCACCATAGAAGGCTCGACCGCAATCGCTAAAGTTGTCCCTATCATCATGATAAGACTGAGAAACATTCGCATGCTCTTATTATGCCACTCTCAGAGAGCAAGCCAAGAAAGATCGTGCCTGATCTTTGTGCTCAGTTATTGTGGTTTTTGGAGAATAATACTGGAGCGGAAGTTCTTCTCGTGGAGCGGCTCTTCATACTTGAGCACGCGCATTCCTGGGAACATCTTCAACAGCTCCTGCTCTTTCAGGAAGAAATCGACCGGATCGTGGCGATGTGACGGATGAATCCGCTGGCGAGTGGTGTGTGATTCGTAAATAAGTATCCCGCCAGGGCGGAGCCACGTTTTGATCTTTTCGAGCAAGTTTCGATCTACGTAGTAGAAACAAATGATCGCATCGTAGCTACCCGCTGGAATTTTGTAATCGATCATCGACGCCACAACGCCTTTGATCTTCACGCCATACTCTTTCGCTAGTAGATGGGCCTTCTTCACGGCGACCGAACTGATATCAACGCCGGTTACTTTGAAGCCTTTCTGTGCCAGAAAAACGGCGTTACGCCCCTCACCCATCCCCATATCTAGAACCGTTCCTTCGAACGGAAGATAGTGATAGTTCTCAGCAAGAAAATCTGCCGGACGTTTACCGAAAACAAAGTTGGGACGATTGTACTTCGCATCCCACGCCGACTTCGATTCGGAGTTCATCTTGATGCCAGTGAGGTGTTCGAAGCGGCTGGCCGGAAGAGGCTGGCGTGCATGAACAGACGAGATTGTCGCGAGAATGAGGAAAACTAAACTCTTAAGCATGGTTTTGACCGTCATCTTCTTCGTCTTCAGGAAAAGCTGTCGCCTCTCCTTCAGCGCTAAACAAACCACCTTCTTCGGCTTCTTTTAAATCAAAGGCGCCGCCCTCTTCGAGAGCTGCATCAATTGACTCTCCTGCAGCCTCATCGATTGAGAGTTCGGCATCAAGATACAACACGAGAGTTGAGTGGAGTTTATCCAGACGTTTGGTAAGACGGAAAATCGTCTCTTCAACCGTGTTCGGCATATCTTCGGTTTGGAAAAGATACCATTTCATCTCGTCAGCAAGACCGTAGTACTGGTCTAGGGCTGCGATGGTTTCAGATGAACAATGGGCCAGGTCTTTGATGGTGGCGCGATCATAGCGGGAAGCGAAGACCCAGGCGAAGTGCTCCCGTGTCCGGCGCATGGCAAAGATGTCGACGAACTCTTTACGACGAGACTTTATTCGTTGCAACAGATTGAACGCATCCAGCTTAAATAGCAGAAGATAGCGCTGAGTAACTTCATCTTTACGGGATTTCATACCGCTCTCTCGTTAGCGTTTAAGCTGCGAGACCTGGAACCTTGGCGCGACGGCCGCCTGGCCATACGCGCGCACGATTCAGCCTCAACTCATGGAACCTCTTAAGTTTATCACAGAGAGTTTCTAGGTTAAGAGGGTATTTAAGGAAGAAATAATTTCTCTGGCGAAAGGACTTCGCCCCATAGTCTAACTTCTGAAAGCTCGAAAAATGGAAAAGACTCAAGCGTTCTTGGCGCAAAAGCATGCTCAGCAAAGGGGCGACACGCTTATTAAACACGGCGTACTGACTCCCACTGCGAGTCGAGCAAAGCACAGTCACGTGCCCAGACTCACTGAGTGCCGCTAAACGAGAAACTTGGTCAATTTTGATAGGAAGAAGTTTGATTCCACGTTCAGCGAACTTCGCTGCTGTATGGTAGTAGATCTCATCGAGACGCTCGTCGAGTAAGATCCAAAAAAAGAATAGTTCGTTGGCTTCGCCTGGTTTATTCACACCAGGCTTATCGGTTTAAGACGCTCGGCCCTTGAACGGTGATTTCAAGGCGGCCAATGCTAGCAAAAGCCCAAACCCGAGTGAAAAGATCGGATTCATACCGCCTCCACTTCCTCCGCCAGAAGATCCGCCTGACATATCCACGGTGCCGCAGCTTAAAGGTGACTCTTCAGTCGTTGAGCCAGATGAAGACAAGGGTGAAACATAACCAATCACCTGCCGGCGTTTGGTTTCATTCACGGTGTAGTCCATCCCCATCTGATCGTCCCAGTGCAGTCCGAAGTATGGAACTTGCAGAGTAGGGGCCATGACTGCTTGCCCGTTGTCGGAGTGGTCGAGCCCCAAGATATGACCCAGCTCATGCACGAGAACAGTATTGAGCTGTTCTTCAAAACTATTCATCGGGTGATTACCGTTGATGATGATCTCCGCGCGCGCGACGTATGGACCTTTGGTGTAGCGAATCGCCACCGCCAACGTCGTACTTTCAGAGAGTCCCGTTTCCTTACCAAACTTCGTCGACCAACGGATGATGTTGCGATTAGAACTCGGTGAGCCTTGTTGAGATGAAATATTCCACAGGCCTTCTGTAATCGACGTTTCCCATTCTTGAACCGCTCTCTGAGCGAGAGTGGTGATCATCTGCAGGCGATTGGCGTCGGTATCCATCACAATGAAATTCACTGGAAACGATGACCAGTAAAAACCATTGGAGAAGTCTTCAGTCAGACGATAGGCCATGGCCTGCTGCCACGACATAAGAGTGAACAAGAACACGAGAAGCTTCTTCATGGGGACATCCTTTCCCGAAAGAGCCATTATTCAACTAACTCTAGCCAACAAAGTTTGCCCTGGTTCATCTGCACAAAGTATTCTTTGCCAATTTCGACAACCAGAGGACCAAACTTCAAGAGTTCCACTTGTAAGTTCCCAGACGCCGCGCCTTTTATCGATTCTTCAATCGCAAAGATGATCGTCTGCTTACTCAATCCCGTCGTTGCACCTTCGGGCTCTCTCACTTCGCTTGCTATCGCCCGTACTTGGGTGGGGCAATCGATTTGAGGAGATACTGAAAATCCAAACACCGGGCCGGCCCATAACAAACACGTTACGAACCACGCAATAGGTTTCTCGGCCATCCTTAGTCTCCCTCGAGTCATCCATCCTGGTTGACTCTTATGAGGTTAATGTTTGCATGTCCCAGGCCAAGCGCAAGCTCCACTGTAAGGAACGCGTTTACTGTCATTTACGAGGAGAAAAAGGGCAAAATGCGCCCTGTGAAAGCAGGGCCAGAATGCCCCACGGGAAGAAATGGCCTAGGGTGAATTTTCCATAATATCTGCCAGCTTACTCGGGTCACTGAGTTGAAGATGAACAAGTGCCACGATCGCAGCCTCTTGGGCAAATCGATCATTAGATGCCGAAGCCGCTATTTTGATGACATCGAACCAGCGCCCCCCGACAGCCAAATCTTTTAACTGATTCCACAGCGTGAGTTTCTGATTCTCACCCTGGCGAAGCATCACCTGCCCTATCTCTAGGCTTAAACGTTCTTTCCAATCACTTTCAAACTTACTCAAACGCTGCTCAACATCCTGACGAACACGATCACGTAGCGATTGACCTTGGTAATTAAAATCATAAGACAAAACACTGTGTAGTTTTTGATAACGCTGTTTCAGTGACCAGGGAGCGCGTGTATCAAACACCAATGCCGATTCTTCTTCCAAGCGTTTTTGAAAGTCTGCCCAATACTGCGGAAAATTTTCACCGCTGGCTTGCGATAGAATCTGCAAAGCCCAATTCACTTGATGGCCTTGACCAAACCCTAAGAATGCAGCCGCTTCCTCAGTGACTTTTCTTCCCTGAGGCAGGAGCAAGACAAGGATGAGAACTGCGGCAACGACTAGAGTACGAACAAGATCGAGTACAAAACTGACAGCGTGATCTTTGAAGGTTCTCGGTGCTGCGACCGCGACAGCAACAGGAGCTGGTGTAGCTACAGCAATCGGCTGGGCAGGAATGGCCGGTGGAGCTTCCACGAGTTGGCCAATCGTCTTAAGTTCATCGAGACGACTGAGTTCGTCGAGACGATCGAGCTTGTCTAAATTCTTCAGTTGGTCGAGGAGATGTAAATTGTCCAAGGATTCTAAGTGGCGCAGCTTCGCAAACTTATCTCCGTGTTTATCCAACAGTTCACCTAGACCAGTGAGACCATCAAGTTTAGTCAGGGCCGTGAGTTCGTTGAGGCGATCGAGGTTCGCGAGATACTTGAGATGATCCAGTCGCTCCAGGCCACCTAAGTCCTGCAAAGATCCCAAAGCATCCAGTCGTCGTAGCTCTCCGAGCTTATCGAGTTGAGAAAGCGCTTCGAGCTGCTTGAGGTCTTGCAGTGAACGAAGTTCTTGCAACTCAGAGAGCTTATTCAACTGGGAAAGTTGCTCTAAGTTACGAAGCTCTGTGAGTTGCACCAGTTGATCAAGTTTCTCCATGACCTTAAGATCATTTAACCGATCAAGGCCCTTCAGTTGATCCAAATCTTTGAGCTTTTCGAGGCCTTCGATTTTGTCCAATTTCGTGAGATGGCTGAGAAGATGAAGATTAACGAGATGATCAAGGGAAGAGAGACGTGCCAATTCACGTAAACGTTCGAGCCCCCCAAGGGAGCGCAGCAATTCGTCGATCTTCTGCTCGAGAGTTTCCGTTTGTGACATGAGCATGAGTTATCGGAAGAAGTGGGAAAAAAAGAAAGGGCCCCGACGGGCCCTGTTGTTATCTGCCGGAGGCGTTTCTCTGATAGCGATTAAAGTTTCGTGTACTACTGCTAAAGTCTTCTATTGTTTCCCCGTTATCTACGTGATGAGAAACAAACTGACTCATGCAACTCGCTAGACGCTGATACTCACCGCACATCTGCAAGAGAGCTCCAGTTACATCAGTCTCACTCGTTGGCGCAAGGACTGCATCACGAATCTGTCGGCGTTCTCGGGCGCTTGCCAGTTGCTCAGGTGTTGGGACAGAGATCTTAATATTCTGTGCAACTTCACGCACACTTTCTTCGCATTTCAGTGTTTCGTTTGGTTTTTCAAGGGTCTTGCGTAATTCGTTTTGTAGCGCAAGCTGAGAATCTGTGAGTGAGTTGAGCATCGAGCGGCTCTGGACACTGCCAGCGAGCGCGTACGTGCTGTCGTAGCTCTGTTGGCTTTGACCGGCACCTTCACAGGCATCGGCTTTTGCTTTGAGATCGAGCGAGGCAGCCACGAGACGGGCCGTCGCTGCTTTTGGCTTAAAGTGAATGTAGTAGAGGGCGGTACCTAAAATCGCAATCGCCACGGCCACAATGACCAACGCAGAAATCGGTTCCATAGCCTGAGCTTCGGCAATGCTGACCTGCTGCCATAATTGCTTCAACCAGCTCGTTTTAGCGGTACCTAGTTTTTCACGGACGCGTTTCTCGAAGCTCTCGATGCTCTCGTTAGCATAGGACAACGCTTGACCGTCGATGACGATTTGCCGCTGGTATAAATCATGAATGCTCATGCTGATTTGATGACCATAGACCTGCATCACCCATTCGCCCGTATTTGTTCGTTTAAACACCGGTGTCGAGCCCGCCCCCGTCTTCTTCAAGATGGCCATGGCACTCATCTTCTCGGTTTCCGATGCGTAACTGGCATTCTCGAGAAATTTACTGATGCCGGTTTTCTTGAGCTCATCCATCATCACTTCAGCATCATTCGTGAATGCGAGTGCTTGCTGAGCGATCAGAGCTTCTGCGGGATGGCCCGTGGGATTGAAGCTTTGCTTCTCACCAACCTGGGCGTGCACAGGAGCATTGAGGAATTGAAACGATAGGAGTAGCGCGAGGAGTTGTTTCATATGTCTATTATCGGCGAAAAAGCTTTTTAGTTGAGTTATCTAGACCAATAACCAGAAAAAGTCCGCAAACCGTTTAAATGACAGAAATGTCGACTGAAGAACTTCAGTTTTTCGCTAAAATTACGATGAGTCTAAAAGTTGTCAACTCAAAGGAAATCTATGCGCTTTCTCGCCATGATTCTTGTCTTCTCCACTCTCTCTGCCTGGGCGCAGGCTCCAGTCCCTACCTTGAATACCAGCATTAATGGTATTGAGATTGGTGGCTTAGAGTACTGGCCCTTCGATGATGCTAAGCCCGGCTCACCCTATCCCGACCGTGTCCTATGGGAACACGAAGAAGGAAGTCAGAAAGCCCAGGCGTGCATGATTGAATCAAGCCGTCGACTCACCTCGTGGCTTGAAGACACTCAGTCACCAGTTTACGAAAAATTGAAAGAACTGAAACGTCGTGGCGGTCCCTCTCAGTTTTGGATGTGGACGAACGATTATACGAAGGCCCCTTTGCAAGCCGCCAACGGCATGCGCCGCTCACATGTGTGGCACTGGTGCCAAGAGCACACGTCACCGGACTGCGGCTGGTTGAAGTTTGAATCAACTGTTGGCCCAGATGGTGTTTGTAAAATGCCAGAAGCCCAACAAGTCTCTACCTATCTTCAAAGTCGAATCAACTTGCTCCCCGAACCGTTGCAACCTGAGAGTTCCGAATCTGCGAGTAATGAATTTGATGGTGGTCGCGGAAATCAATCAACTGATCGTCAGTCATCTCCGCAAAGATCGGCCGAAGATGTGGCAGCTGGCCGTCGCTAGAAATTACATTCGATGCAAATTAAAAGGGCCCCAATTGGGGCCCTTCTTATTTATGCAAACTTTTCAGCAAAAGCGAATGAATTACATCATCCCGCCCATGCCTCCCATTCCGCCCATACCACCCATGCCGCCCATGCCAGCACCAGCGCCGTCATCTTTCTTAGGAAGATCAGCGATCATGGTTTCTGTCGTGAG
>JAUKPS010008542.1:0-11160 GCA_032273165.1 Chlorellidium tetrabotrys | reverse complement strand
TGATGCAAGCATTGAATCAGGGGGAATAGCGTGTTTGAATTTGGTTCAATGCCGATGTTCGATATGGACTATTTCAATAGCCCTGCCTTTCAACAGGCTATTGCTGCTGCAGTGCAGCAGTATTCCCCGGCTCCAGTAGCTCCTGCTCCAGTTTACACGCCGCCTCCGGTTTACACGCCAGATCGTGGCATTGGCCGTGGCGGTGAATATGATTATTACGAGCCTTATGATTACGACGTTCAGGCCGCTGAAGAAATTTACGCGCCTGAGCCCGTTTACACACCTGCTCCCGTACCAGTTTACACGCCTCCTCCGCAGGCCTCTGGTGGCATTGGCCGTGGCCTAGAGTATAATTATGCCGAGCCTGATTTTAACTACGGCATGCGTGAGGAAGTTTATAATCCAGAGCCGGATCAGGCTGCTGTCGAGGCTGACCTTGCCGCAGCGCAAGCGGAAGCTAATCGCGCTGCTGCAGAGGCAGAGGCTCAACGCGCTGCCGCAGCTCAAGCACAGGCTGAGGCTCAAGCTCAGGCTCAGGCCGCCGCCCAATCCGCCGCCCAAGCACAGGCGCAAGCTCAGGCCGCTGCTCAGGCAGAGGCTGAGCGCGTTGCAGCTGAACGGGATCTTGCAGCTAGAGTTGAAGCCGAAAGAGTGGCCGCTGAGCGCGCCGCTGCGGCTACGGCTGCCTTTCAAAGACAGCAAACAGAACTTAATGATAAGCGGGAGCAGGCGGCTCAGGCCGCTGCCCAACGTGCTGCTGCGGAGCGCGCCGCTGCAGAGAGAGCCGCCGCTGATGCCGCAGCTCAAGCTCAAGCTGCCGCACAGGCTCAAGCTCAGGCCGCTGCTCAAGCGGAGGCGCAGCGTGTAGCTGCTGCACAGGCTCAGGCGGCTGCTCAGGCGGAAGCTGAGCGCGCTGCCGCAGCTCAAGCTCAAGCTGCCGCACAAGCTCAAGCTGCCGCACAAGCGCAGGCTGCCGCGCAGGCGCAGGCGCAACAGGAATTAGCTGCAAGGGTTGAGGAAGAAAGGGCTGCGTTAGTTCGTGCGCAACAGCTTGAAGCCGCAGCTCAAAGAACGCAAAACGAAGCTATGCTTGAACGTGCAGAACAAGCGCGCATGACAGCTGAACGCGCCACCGCCCAGCGCGAAGCAGCAGAGCAAGCTGCAGCTCAGGAACAAGCTCAGGCGCAGGCGCAGGTAGAAGCTCAGGCCCAAGCTCAGGCGGCTCAGCGTGTAGCCGAAGTGCAGGCGGAAGCCCAGCGTGCGGAGGAAACGCAGCCGGAGGCCCGTCGCGTAGCGGAAGTTCAGGCAGCCGAAGAAGTTTACACACCGTATTTAGAATCTCCCCGTGGTATTGGTGGTGAGATTAGAGATAGCTATTACCAGCCAGAGGAAGTTTACGTGCCAGCCACAGCTCCAGCACCAGTTTACACGCCTGAACCACCGCCCCTCCGGGGAATCGGTCGTCGAGGCGAATATGAAGGTGATGTTTACGACGTTCAGGTTCCTGAGACTTACACGGCTGTCCCTGCTCCAGCTCCGGTTTATACACCAGCTCCCGAACCTGCCATACAGCCTAGCGGCAGGGGGGCAGAAGATTATTACCAGCCGGGAATTGGGTACATTCCTGAGGACGTTTACACGCCAGCGGCAGAAGCTGCTGCCGTTGAAGCTGTTCCCGTAGCAGGCATCGGATCTCCAGTCGTTGCTGCTGCTGAGACTGCCCCTTCGGTTCTTGAGACTGCTACTGCAGCCCCAGCTGCGTCGTCTGACACTGGCCTGCAGGTCATCAACGCAAATGATTACTCGCCAAGCGAAACCGACCTTCAGACGATGGGAATGTCGAGGGATCAGTGGAATGAAATGATGGCATCATTTGCCACGCTGGACCTCAGTAATTTGAATTTGGGCGGCATTGGCTCGAACTTTGGGGTGACGAATCCTGATTACACCAATAATTTTAGAACCTTCACGGCTCCTAAATCCAACAAAGGCAACCCAACTTCCACGGTAGCGAATAAAGACAACACGTTTAACGTGATTGAGGGCCAGCCAATCCGACTCGTTGATATGAGCACTGGCAAGGTTGTCTTCCAAGGAACTGGTTATGAGGCGGCTGACAAGGCGATTGAGCTTGCTGCAGGGCTGACCAAAGCTGGTGGCAATAAGGCTGACTGGGAGATCCAAACCGGCCAATTCAAGAACCCCGGCTCTGGTGACTTAGTATTTGGAAGTGATTTCAAGACTGTCGCAAACGAGAAGAAAAACAGCAGCATTCTAAATCAGGCTCTCGACATTGTTGGCGACGCAGCCCTTGGCTTTATTATCGGCGGCCCAATCGGTGCGGCAATCGCTGCAGGTGCAAGCGCAGCTGGCGTGAACGTATCTGATATTGCCTACCCAATAATCGCGACGGCTATTCTTGCCCCAACTGGATTCTTCGCAGTGGCTGGAGCTGCTGCACTCGGCTCTGCCGTTTCAAGCGCGGTTCAGGGTCGTTCCATTGAAGAGACATTGATCCGGGCTGGCGTGACTGGCTTAACGGCTGGTGTTATGGGCGGCACTGACATTGGTGGTGATATTTCAGAAGCTGTTGGTGGCGTTCTGAAGGACATTGGTTTCGAATCTCAGGTTGGCGGCATTATAAGTGGAATCGGAGGAAGTGGCACGGTTGATGCAGCTACTGGCGAAATCATTGTCACCGCAGCGTCTAAGGCAGCCGAGAAAGCGCTAGAAGAACTGGCGGCTGGAACAATTTCAGGAGTCATTAGTTCAACCGTTGGATCGTCAATCGTTGATGCGGTTCAGCAGGTCGTACCTGATTATCAACCAAGCCCTGAGACCGAAGCCCTTCTCAATAATGTTGATAATGCAGCGACGACGGCTGTTGACAACGCAGTGGCAGCGGTGGCTGACCCAACTATTGTTGTGACGGCAAACCCAGTCACGACTGTTCTGACTGGAACAAACCCAATTGTGGAAACAGCAGCTGGTATTGCTGGTGGTTTTGCATCGGTTGGCGATGTGATTGATTCGCCTGAACTTCGGGAAAGGATTGCTGAAGAAAAGGCCCGTACTGAAGAACCAAAAGAAGAGATTGTTGTCACAGCCCCGCCAAAACCTGAAGTTATTCCACCTCCTGTAGAGCCTGTACCTGAGGTCGCTGGCATAGGTGAAGCCTTAGCTCCAATCGTTGTTACAGCTACGAAACCGCCAGTTGAACCACCTCCAGCAGAGCCACCTCCTGTAGAGCCTACTCCTGAGGTCGCTGGCATAGGTGAAGCCTTAGCTCCAATCGTTGTTACTGCTACGAAGCCACCAGTGGAGACACCTCCAGAAGAGCCTGCGGTTACTGGTACACCTATTCCGGGCGTTGAGACTTTAATTAAATCACCTGAGTTCCAAGAAGATCTTGCTGATGAGAAAGCTGGTGAGGACAAAGATAAGTCTCTATTGGAAAAAGTAGGCGACGTTGCTGATATAGTGCAGGTCGCTGCCCCGATAATCGGAGGCGTTGTTGGTGGCGGCGGCGGCGGCACAGGAACACGCACCCCTGATACATCTAAGCTGAACTTCACAACGAACAATCTGAGGCCAACGCTTACTGGCAATGGCATCGGCGGAGTCGGCGGTCGCTATCCTTACACGCCGCAAACATATGGCCGGGCCGGTGGCGATCAGGAAACAGAGTTTCTGTTCTTCACTCGCGATCCTATAACCGGAGAAGCTGTAGTCGAGACTGGGCCTGCTGGTGGACAGGGTGCTGGACAAGGCGGCCCTCCCGGTAAAAAAGAAGGCGGCGAAATCGAGGATGATATGGTAAAGCATCTTGTCGAGTATCATAAGAATGGTGGTCATCAGGGCCCCGGACAGGTAAAAGGCATAGGCAGTGGTCAGGAAGATAAGATCCCGGCATGGCTATCCGATGGCGAATATGTCTGGAGCGCGCAGGATGTCGCTGATCTTGGTGACGGATCGACTGATGAGGGTGTACGCCGTCTTGACAAAATGCGTAAAATGGTTCGCCAACAAGCTGGCCGTAAGGACGTAAAAAAGATTGCAAAACCCCAGAAGGGTATAGATAGAATGCTTAAAGCTGTTGGAGGACTGGCATAATGGCTGTCACAGAAACCGTCACCGAAACCAAGTTACCCCAATGGCTTGTTGATGCCTATACCAAGAGCATCGAACGAGGCTATGCTGCGACGAGCGGCGACTATCAGAAATACAATGCTGGCCCACGGATTGCTGCGATTTCCCCGCAGCAGCAGCAGGCTTACGGAATGGTTTCCCAGAACGTCGGGAACTGGAAACCGTACACGACCGCAGCTGGCAATTATATCGCGGGTGGCACTCGGTCCTTCACAGATCCGGGCGTCGTATCCAGCTACATGAACCCATACACCCAGAACGTCGTTGCTGGGATTGGCTCGGCGGCTGGCCGCAACCTGTCTGAAAACCTTCTGCCTGCGGTGAATCGTACATTCGTTGGCGGCGGCACGTTTGGTGGCAGCCGGAGCGCTGAGTTTACGGCGCGTGCGGTGCGCGATGCCAACGCTGCGGCTCTATCAGCGCAGAACGAGGCTCTCCAGAAGGGCTATGAGAGCAGCATGGGTCAGTTCAACACTGAGGCCAACCGCTATCTCACGGCAGCTGAGCGTGCGCAGTCGCTTGGCCAAGATGTCCAAAGCATGGCTGGCACTGATGCGGCGGCGCTTGAGGCGGCTGGTGCGGCGCAGCGCGGGTTCGATCAGCAGTCGCTTGATTTGCTGCGCTCGGACTGGGAAGAGCAGCGTGACTGGGATTACAATCAGGCCCGGCGTTTTTCAGACATCGTGGGCACGCCAAGCGCAAGCGGCACTGGCACTACCTATAAGCAGGAGCCCGGTGTAAATAAGACCGCATCGACAATCGGCGCTATTGCCACAGGCATTGGTGTTCTTGGAAACGTCTTCGGTAAGAAAAAAGAAGGCGGCCCAATTACCGCTGATGGTAAGCGTAACATCAAGCACCCGATGCACGGTCTTGGATGGTTGAAGGATAAATAAAATGGCGATGACACCCCAGCAAGCACGAATGAAGGCGATGCAGTTGCGGTCTCTGAAGCCTGAGCTGCGGAACATGGCCGTTGACGATCTGATCGCTCAGGTCATGGCGACTGAAGGCGCAGAGGCTCCCGGAGCTGGTGGTGGACTCGCAAATCTGTTCCCGCCCAAGACGCTAACCCCTTCATCTCCAGCGCCTATGATGGCCGCTCGGCTTGCGGCTCCGAAGCCGACCGCTCAGATCGTTCCGGGTGCTGGTGCTGATGCCTTTCGAGCGGCAAAAGAAGTTCGTGACCGCACAGAACGTGGGCCAACTCCTGAAGAGAGAGCGGCTGCTAACGCAAAACGGCAGGCGCTTATTGCTGAATTGCCTGCAACTATGGCGGCAAGTGCGTCTGCGTCTGCGCCTGAGGCGGCTCCTGCGCGTGCAGCCAGCCCTGTAACTGCGGCTCTGGCTGCGGCTGAGGCTCCTGCAAAGGCAACGTATAAGTCGCGCTTCAGGCCATTGCTTGAGCAGGCTGAGGCTGATCTTAATCAATTGCAAGCACAACGGGATGCGGCGGCATCAGCCGGCGCGCCTGTTCCTGATGACGTTGCTTACAATTTGAAGATAAAATCTGGTGAAGTTTCTCGCCTAAAGGGCATGGTGTCGGCTGAAGAAGGCGCTGTTGTTGATACTGAGCGCGCCGCGCTATTGGAACGCCAAGCAGCGCGTCTTGGCCGTGAAGAAGAGTTAGTCGAGAGGGCACGAAAGCGCGCTCCGTTCGATGCGTTGATTGCGGGCGGCGCGGCGCTTGGATCGGCAAAGCCCGGTGAGAGCTTTACCTCCGCCTTCACTCGTGGCCTAGCGGCTGGTAACGAAAGCTACACAGGCGCTCGTGATGCTCGTGAAGCGGCGCTTCGTGGCATTGAAGAGAAGCGTGATGCGTTTGCCACGCAGAAGATGGATGCGCTTGACAGCGCTCGTAACAGAGCGATTGAACTGGCGAATGCTGGAGTCGCGCTGACTAAAGAAGAGATCGCGCTGGTGAATTCAAGGGGTGAGGGATCTCTCGCAGAATCTATTCGCCCACTCACGAAAAGAAAAGCCACGGCGGAGGTAACTGTAGCAGAGACTGAAGCTAAGTATTCGGATCAGCTGAAGCAGCTTGCGGTGCAGGCGGCGGAGCAATCAATAGACAGCGACAGGGCTCTTGCTGAATTGAGAAGAAGGCCGCCCACAGGTGGTAGCAATGGAGGAATACCAAAGGGGGTTGCTACGTTCTACGGCACTCTTGGTCGTCAAGCCACGAGCCTGCGAGACGCGATTAACGATCCACTTGTAGGCAAGGCCGCCAAAGCTAATTACATCATGCAACTTTCGGTGGTCGAGCAGCAAATGCGCGGCATCGAGTCAACGATGGGCTTCGGCGCTCCAGCCCCAGCGGGTAAGGTCGGCAAAGTTCTTAAAAAAGAAAAAATTTAATAGTGCGATAGGAGCGCTACATGGCAAACTATCGATATACATATGAGTCCGGCGGATACCGCTACGTAATTGAAGCGCCGGACGGGGCTACTCCGGCTGAACTTCAGGCGATTATCGATGGCTCTGGTCGAGCTGCTGCTGCGTCGCCTGCTGCAGCCAAGGCAAAACCGAAGCCGAAGAAGAGCGAAGAGTCGTTTCTCAGTGGGGTTATTCCTACGTTAAAGAGCGCAGCCGGAGACGTTGCTTCCTCTCTTGGCTTAGGATTGGAAAAGGCTGCTCCATACCTTGAATCTATAACTGGTATTCCAGCCCCTGTGCTTGGCTTGGTTGGCGCTCAGCAGCGGAAGGCTGGTCAAAAATTTACAGCAAAAGCTGAAGCCGAGCTACCTGAGTCTAGCCGTGCGGAGCGGCTCAGGCAGCAGACTGAGATAAAAAATGCAAAGCCGGGCACTGGTTCTGAAATTCTTGCCGGGATTGGCAAATCCTTAGCAACGCCACCGAGTAGAGGCATTTCATTATTTACTCCAATAGACTACGCAATTAACGCAGCCTCTCGTAATATCCTGCCACAGACGCCAGAAGATGCAGCCCGTACAATAGCTAAGGTTCAAGCTCCGTTTCAGACAGCGCGAGGCGCTTCTGAGTTCGTGGCCAGTCAGCTTCCTGCTTCACTTATCCCAATGGGTGGAGGTAAGGCTGTTCAGTTGGCGAGAGGGGCATTTCTCCCAGCTGCAGGTCGTCAGGCTGCCAAGGCAGCTCTCGCCAAGGAAGTTGGCACAGGAGTTGTTCTTACAGGAGGCGTTATAAATGCCACCAGCGCTGGCGCTCAGGCTTACAACGATGTTCTTGAAAAGGGCGGAACCCAAGAGGAAGCTGACCGCGCATTCAAAATAGCGGCGGCTGGTGCTGCAACTACGTCTGCTGTTGCGGCAAAAATGCCGGGCCTTGAACAACTGGCGTTTGCTGAAAAGCCAGCGCGTGGCGGCATCCTTCGTTCCGCCGGACGCGCAGCTATCGGTGAAGCTCCTCAGGAGTTTGTTGAAGAATCTGGATCGCAGCTGTCAACGAACGTCGCTAAGCTCGGAACCAAAGCTGAGGTTCCTATCGGCGAAGACGTTTTATCCTCCGGCGTTATGGGGGCAATCGGCGGCGCGACAATCGCAGCACCTATCGGCGGCCTTCAGGGTGCGTTCTCTGGAAAAGAAACAGAGGGTGGTGCTCCTCCCACATCCGGCGCATCACGCCCATCTCCACCACCTCCTCCACCACCTCCGCCACCTGCGGACATGGAAGCCCTTGCTCGGTCGCTTGGTCCAGTCGGCGGCAAGGTCACTCTTCAGGAGCCGTCGGGGCCACAGGAATACACGTTTGAGGGTTTCGATGAAGACGGAAGCGTTGTCCTCGCGGATGCTGATGGCGTAACATTCTCCGAAGATCCGGATCAGGTTCAGGCTGCAATAAAGGCTGGTGTCGCTGAACCTGAGAGCGGCTTGGGCGGCATGGCCTTTGGCATGGATATTACTGAAGGCTTGCCTGAAGTCACCACACCGCCACCTCCTCCTCCTCCACCGCCACCACCTCCGCCTCCGCCTCCGCCTGTTGCTACTGCTCCTATGGCTGAGCCTACTGCTGCGCCTATTACTGAGAAGCCGAAGTTCACCATTGAACCTGAAGAAGAAACTGCGGCACAGGAAGCTGGGGCCGCGATCAAGTCTGGTGCTGCGACTCAACCGGCATTCTCACCAGATGTAGCGCCACCTATTTTTTCACCGCCTGCTGCGAAGCCGAAGTTCACCATTGAGCCTGCGCCTGTAGCAGAAGAGCCTGAGCTTCCACCTCCGCCACCAGAGCGCGTCCGCACTGTCACCACTCCCGGTGGATCGAAAGTAAACACTGCCTTCGAGGTCGTGGACGCCGCTAATCTGACAGCTGCTACAGGCGATCTTCAAAACCGCGACCGCAGCCGGGCCTCCACTGACCTGCAGGTTCAGGACATCTTCTCGAACTTTGATCCTGAGCGCCTTGGCGAGAGCCTTGAGAGTGACCGTGGTTCACCGATTGTTGGTTTTGATAACACCGTTGAAAGCGGCAACGGTCGCGTCATGGCGATCAATAAGGTGTACAACGAATCTCCTGAAAAGGCAGAAGCATACCGTCAGTTCATTGAAAGTCAGGGCTTCGATACATCTGGGTATGTTCGCCCGGTTCTGGTGCGTCGCCGCATTGACCGGATGACACCGGAACAGCGCTCGAAGTTCGTGCGCGAAAGCAACATGGACACGAAGCTGCAGCTCAGCACAAGCGAGAAAGCTCAGACTGACGCGGCGTCCTTAACCCCAGATGTCATGGGCCTCATGGCGTCTCCAGACGTTAGCGCCTCAGCCAACCAAGGTTTTGTGCGCGCCTTCCTGTCGAAGCTGCCAACGCAAGAGCAGGCTGCGTTCCTCGATAAAGATGGACGGCTGTCGGCTGACGGCATTCGCCGCCTTCGCACGGCTGTTAAATCAGCGGCATACGGCGATGCTGACCTGATCAACACGCTCGATGAGTCGCAGGACAACAACATCAAGAGCATTGGCGGTGCGTTTGAGGATGTTGCCCCTGCGTGGCGGCGTATGCTGGATGCAATTAAAGATGGCGAAGTCGAGCCAGAAATGGATACGACCAAGCAGCTTGTTGAAGCAGCAAAGATCGTTCGAGATGTTCGCAACAAAGGCATGAAGATTGGCGACTTCCTTTCCCAGCAGGACGCCTTCAATCCGCTTAATCCTGTAACGGAGCGGTTCATCCGTTCATTCTATAACGAAACCTTGGGTCGTGCAGCGGGCCGCGAAGCGATTGCTGATGCGCTTGATAAGTATGTGCGCCGGGCTTCTGAGCAGACAACGGGCGAGGGATTGTTTGGGCGTGAGTCTATGTCGCCCGTCGAAATCCTTGACGGCATCTTAGATGGACGTGGCAGCAGCGCCGCGCAGTCCAATATGTTTGCCAGTATCCAGCCAATCTCGCCCAAGCGTCGAGGGGAAATACTGGATGAGGGTGGTAAGATTCCGTCCCTGTCCCGTGGCATTACTAAGCTCAAGAAACTTTGGGGCGACGGCAAGATAGATGCCAAAGAATTTGCCTACGAGGTGGCTTCATATTCCAATTTCATTGAGGACATGAAGAATGTTAAGCGCTGGGACGACCTTGGGAAGCTGAAGGTTCGGGGGCCAGATAGAATCCGTGAGGAGCTGCTCAAGCAAAAGCGGCTGGGTAGAATACCTACAGAGGAAGTTGATTTTGCTGAATGGTTTATTCGGCGCAATGAGCACCTGCTTGATGATCTTGGCGTCGCCTCCAAGAAGGCTTCCCCAGAGGGGGGCTACTCAGGATTTTACGATGTCATGTCCCGCGTCATGTACTTGATAAAGGATCGCGCTAGTGACGGTACGGTAGTTCATGAGATTATGCACCACCTTGAGCGCATGATGCCGCAGGATATTCGCATGGCGATTAAGCGGGCTTGGGCGAAAGAGTTAAATAGCATTGAGCGCCTTCCTTATGATGGCAAGGGTGACAAGGATGCCTTGTTCTTTAAGGCTATTCGTGCATTTCATAACCAAGAGAAGGTCAATATAAACGGTGAGGATTTAAGCCCTAGCAAGGCTTTTAAGTTTGCAACCGATTTGATTTCAGATGGAGATGTTGATGGGCGGCTTTATCAATATGTGAACCCGTCAGAGTTCTGGGCCGTCAACGCCACTGAAATTATGCAGGGCCGATATGAAGTACAGGGATCTCTGCTAGGCCGCCTGCGCAACTGGTTGCGTGAGCTTTCGACAAAGATCAAAGGGATTTTTGGATTGGATTCAAACGCGCCGATTATCAAGGCGCTTGATAGCTTGGCAAAGGGTGATGGCAAGTTTGTCTCTAACCAGATGCTCGAAGAGAAGGCGGTCAATTATAGGAGCGTCACTTCCATTGCCGATGCGCGCAACAGAAGCATACTCGCCAAGGCTCAGGCTGTAGTTGACAAAGGCAGCGCAGCCAAGCTCGATGAACTCGAGGATGCCTTTAATGCTTTGGATGATGTCTATTCATCTGGTGATGAGAATGCAGTGGCGGTGGCAGATCGCCTTGAGGAATCTCTTTACATGATGGAGAGGATGATCCGCGAGAAGGGCAGACCCTCTAATGACAACAAGCTAGAGACTGAAGTTGAAAAGGCTGAGCGCAAATACAACAAGGCGCGCAAGGCTATGGATAATCTCTTCTATAACGATGAGCGTGGCCTAAAGGATAGGCGCACCAAAGAGCGCAAGGCGTGGGAAAAAGAGCTGGCTGAGCTTGAAAAGGCCAATGATGAAGCTGAAGCAAAGTTCAGTAAGCTCTATCGCCAGCAAAGCGAAGAGATGATGAAGGCGCTCCATAATGGTACGCCAGACCAGATGCGGAATGCGGTTGCAAAAGCGCAGAAACCTACCGATAAGATTATCGAGCAGGGTGCTGACTTGCAGAAAGATAACCGAGGGTGTGACTGATGATAGGCTCTAATTGCTCCCTTGATATGGCTGATGTCGCTCTGGATAATATACCAGAAGCGCCGGTCTTCATGGACCCCGTGCAGAATGTCGGAGCCCTATCTTCATGGCTCCGCCCGGCGACCGCCGT
>JAUKPS010008321.1:0-11164 GCA_032273165.1 Chlorellidium tetrabotrys | reverse complement strand
CTATTCCGTAAGTTTATGGAAGCGTATACTTGGGAGAAAGTCGAACCGAAGAAGATGCTCCCTGCACTCTATTGTAAAGACCTAGACTTATACATTCTCGGTAAGTACGAGGATGGTGAAACCTTTGCTGGAACAGATCGCCTATCAATGGCAGTCCAGCCTGTGGCTCAGGAATTCGTTACGGAGACTACTTCCAATATCCTATTCGAGGGAGATCGAATCTTCAATCAATCTTTCTTGGAATTTGTTATGAACACGCAAGGTGTTGATTTACAAGTAGTTTATTTGAAAGTCACTGATGCTACCCTAAAGCAACGCTATGTAGATCGTGGTTCAGATCAGTCCGAGACTTTCTTAAAAGGTCGGGCAACTAAATATAGTAATCTACTATCTAATTTTGAACTGATGCCCTATATTACTGAGTTCAATAACACGAACTTGGAAGAGCAGGGCAAGGTGCTATCATTTCTAGAGAAACAACTACAATGATTTAAAAAGGAAAGGTTATGAACTACCTAAAGAGTTTAGACTTCGATTTTATGCAAATGTTGAATTTCGAGGAACTACCTTTTAGAGCTAAGTTCATTCCCTCCAAGGTCTGGGATGACCTAGACAATTACGAAAACGACGCTACTGGCTTGAGGAACTACTTCAAGAAGTGGCGTTTTTCTATTGTATGGCACCAAGAAAGTAAACCAACCAAACACATCGCTGTCGGTGGTGGTTACTATCCAGACGAGGGTCGTTCTGAATTGGATATCTATACCAGTCCAGATACTGACTTCAATCGCTACAAATTCACAGTTGCCTCTTGGAATCGTTTTAAGTTCAGAGTCATTCAAGTGGCTATGCACGAACTGGTTCACTGTAAGCAATACTATGGCAAGTCAGAAGAATACTGCGCCACAAAAGTCTATTATGCACGAACTGGCATCAAACGAATAGACGACAACAGAGACTATCACGCTGGTAGAGATGAGATAGATGCCTATGCGCATTGTGTATATTTGGACTTTAAGACCAAACGACCAACTATCCCAGTCGCAGACTTAATCCGTTATGCTGGAACCTATAAGGTATCCAAGAACCTTTCTGGTATCCAGAAGCTGTTTAAAACTGATAAGCATAATGAGGTTGTTCCATTACTTCTCCGCAAGATCCTCAAGTGGGAGAGAAAGTACTCTCGCTTCTCTTCCTAAATAATCCTTACTGTGATTGTTTTTAGGAATATTGTGGCGACAGCAAATACCGTATTATCAGACATTAACGAAATTTATACAGGCTATGTTCTAGCAGGTAATAAATGGTTTGACGCATCTGCAAAATTACAATATGATCAGCGTGTGAAGCAAGCGAAACCAGAAGAAGTAGCGGATGCTGAAGGTAAAGCCAGAGCAATGGCAGAAAACTTTCTTGTGTGGGCTAAGCAGAATAAGTATAAAGGATTTGTCAGTAAAGTTTGGTGGACTGCTAGACCAAACTCTATGACAGCAGCAGTTGGTAGATTTGTAGATCAGAAAAAGAATCCAACTGATATATTGGTTAAATTTAATGATGGTCCAGCAGATGGCTTTTTAGGATTATCTGCCAAAGCAACGCAAGGATCAGGTGATATTGGATTTAAGAATCCAGGTGTTGGTACTATTGATACGAATCTTACTATGTCTTTAGCGAATGACTATAAGTTGTTGCTACAAGATACTATTACTAGATTTAACTTACCGAATCCTGCGACTGAAAGAAAGATTTTTATTAGAACTCATCCTGACATTAAAAAACAGACCGAAGAAATCGGTGTAAAAATGATGGCAGAGATGAGAGATAAATTATTAGAGAGACTACTAAAATTCAAACAACAAGAGTTGTTGAAGTATCTTCTCTCTGATTGGATGGATGCTGAAGTGCAGTATCCTCCATATATTAAAGTAACAGGGCAGGGTAAGAAAGAACCTTATGCTGCAACAGTGATGGATCCAGTGAAGAACGAGAAATTAGATGCGTTATCAAAGTATCCCATCACTCTGGAAAAAGTAGGCAACGAATCGATTGGCGTAAAAGCTGGTGAGAAAAAGATTATGAAGATTCGTTTTAAATTCGAGTCAGAAAAGATGGCATCATCTTTAAAACTCTCAGGGGATCCATGGTAAACATATGTTAAATTTCAAATCATTTCTAAACGAAGTTGTTAATCCAACTTCACTCCTACAATCAATCTACGAAGAATTTCTTATAGAAGTTAAGAAAGTTTCTGAGAACGATGATATGGGTAAACTCAATGAGTTAAGACTTGCACATCATCTTTCAAGTGAAACCGAATCAGAAAAGAAACTTCCAGAACACCATCGTTCATACGGTAAAGAAGATTCTGCACACAATGGTTCACCAGAAGAAGTGCATAAAAATATTCTTGGTAGAATGGATAAAGATAAAGCATCTAGAATTGATAAAGCTGCATCAGATTCTGCAGATGCATGGAGAAAGAAATATCTTGCCGAAGGTGAGAAGGTTGGTAAAGTTTATTGGACTTCAAACGCAGATAAGATAAACAAAAAAGGCGATAAAGTAAATGGTGACCACTTTAAAACAACTGGTGTCCACGATCCGAAATCAAACGCTGATGTAATGGTTCAAGTTGTAGATAAAGATGGTAATCATGTCCGTTGGCATGGCATCTCTGCTAAGATTGGTAAACACGATCCAAACTTAAACAATCCAGGACTTGATTCACTAGAAAAAATTAGTGGACATGAAACTGGTCATTTTGCTTCTTTGATGAAACCCCATGATGATCATATGCAAGCAATTGGTTATAGTCCACAGAGTCGTGATGATCGCCATGCACAATGGAAGATTGAACAGATGGCAACTAGCAGTGAACCTGGAAAAGGAATTCCTGGAGTTCGTGCACAACACGCAGAGTTAGAAGCAAAACTTAAAGGTGGTGGAAAACTTAGTGCTGATGAAAAGAAAATGCATGAGCACTCAACTACATTCTTACAGTCACATGATGGTATAAAGTCTGAGAAAGATAGAAAAGAATTTATGGACACAGTTGCTCATAGAACACAAGCAGCTGTTACATCTGGACAAGAAGCCAGAAAACGAGTTGCTGCATCTATCGCAGAAGGATTAAAGAAAAAAGTTAAAATTGGTGCTGACGGATCTCATGATGATTCTGAGTTAAGAAAAACTTTAAATGGATTGATTTCACCACAAACAACTTTTGAACATTCAATCGTCCATGCAAGAGAAATGAAAGATGGATCTCATTCTCCAGAAGTTAATGACCAGCATACATATGCTCAAACACATTTGAATAACTTTAGCCATTTAACTGTTGAAGGTGGTGATGGACAGACAACTTATGTTAAGGGTAAATTGAATAAACCTGGACATAAAGACCATGGTAAAACATTTAATGTGGCTCAATTAACGACTAAGTCTAACTCTGGTCCAATGCAGAACACAGTTGGCTCTCTAAGTCTCGTAAATAAACAACACTAATCCCCTCAATTTTGTAGGGTTATTGTTGACAAATATTGCAAATTAAGGTATAATAGTAATATGATACTAGGATTCAAAAACTTTTTAACTGAGGCTGCACCAGCCGAAGAGGGTGCAAAACTCAAACATATTACTCACGCTGAAGATCGTCCACTGTTCCATGGAGCCGATGGATTCAATCATGCTTACAATGCACTTCATGGTGTTAATCATCAAATAAATCAAAGAACTCAATCAAACAAATTGACAATGAAATATGATGGTTCACCATCTATTGTTTATGGCACTAATCCAGAGAATGGTAAATTCTTTGTTGCCTCAAAATCTGCATTCAATAAAAACCCAAAGTTAAATTATACACCTGAGGATGTTGAAAAGAATCACGGACATGCTCCAGGTCTTGTAGAAAAACTTAAAGCAGGACTACAACATCTACCAAAGATTGCTCCAAAGAAGGGAGTCTTCCAAGGTGACATGATGTTCACTAAACCTGATGTTAAAAATAATAAAGACGGGACTGTATCGTTTACGCCAAATACTATTACATATAGTGCTCGTGGTAAAAAAGCAGAATCGATTAACAATGCTAAAGTTGGTGTAGTTACTCATACAAAATACGAAGGAACTAACCTTGCCAATATGAACGCTACTGGTAATGTTTCTGAAAGTGATTTTGGAAGCGATCCAGATGTTTTCCATCACACTGCTAGTTACGATACAAGTTTAGTTCATCATCCAAAAGAAGCACAAGATAGATTCTTAGATGAGATGGGTAAAGCCAAAGCGATTCATACTGAGCATGGCGATAAAATGTACAAAGCCATTCATGCAGAGCATAGCGGTGAATCAGGACATCTAGCAACCTACATCAATCAAACAGTTCGTACTGGAGAAACACCTTCCACTGAAGGATTCTCTAATCATGTTTCTTCTCAGCTAAAGAAGAAGTTTGATAAGATTAAAACTCCTGCAAAGAAGCAAGAGATTATCAATGATGCAGACAAACAATTAAAGCATATTGATAAAAACAAAGAACACTACGACAATCTACTAAAGATGCATGGTCATCTACAGAATGCAAAGAATGAATTAGTTAATAGTCTTGAATCGAATGAAGGTGGTTATGCTCATGCTATCGGTGGTGTTGCATCGAAGCCAGAAGGTTTTGTTTACAATCATACTCACAATGGTGTTACAGAGCCAACCAAGTTAGTCAATCGCAAAGAGTTTGCTCGTCAGAATCTATTGAAGTCTCGTGGTGCACCAAAGACAGATGAAGTTCATCATGTCATGGCATATGGTCGTATGAATCCTCCAACTGCTGGTCACGAAGAAGTTGTTAAGACTATCAAAGACAAAGCCAAAGAAGTTGGTGGTGGTCACACTCTGATTCTTTCTCACTCTCACAATACAAAAGATGGTAAGAATCCTCTTGATCCAGAGACTAAATTAAAACATGCACGAAATGCATTTCCTGGAACTAATATTGAAGTTGCTTCCAAAGATAAACCAACTGTGCTACAACATGCAGCTGATCTCCATGCTAAAGGTGTGACACATCTACACTTTGTTGGTGGTTCAGACCGTAAACCAATGTATGACTTACTCAAGAAGTATAATGGTATTAAAGGTGCTCATGGTCACTACAACTTTAAAGACATTACATTTAGTTCATCAGGTGAACGAGATGAAAATGCCAAGGGAGTTGCTGGTATCTCTGGAACTAAATTAAGAGAGTTAGCATCATCAGGTAAGAAAGAAGAATTTCATTCTCATCTAGCCAGTGGCATGAAGCCAGAACATAAAGATGCATTGTATAACGATCTTCGTAAGGCAATGAAGTAATGAGTGAATTAAATGACTTTCTCAAACTTATGGCAGAGGGTAAACAAAAAGATCCTGTTGCTGTAAAGAATAGAGAGATAAAAGAAAACATTAAAGAAGATTTGGGAGACTTGTTCTCCCAATTGTCGCATCTAAAGGCAGCAGATCCTGTTGTTCAAAAGAATAAGAAGTTTGAAACTGTAATAAAAGAAAACATTAAAGAAGACTTTAGTTCTTTATTTGCAGAGTTATCATCACTCAAGTCTAGAAAAGAAGAAATCATTCAAGAGAATCCTCAATTAGTCGAGGAAGTTCTTATTGAAACTACACCAATCTCAACTCCTATTGGAGAGATTCCTGTTTCTCAACAAAATCCTGCCATTGCAGATCTTCCGAGCATCGACAAATATCTCAAGTCACCACAGTTTGAAGTTCCAGAAGTTGATCAGTCTACAAGAGAGTTTGATTTAATAAACAAAAAAATTAAATTCCTTGAGCAGTGGATTGGTAAGATTAACAATGCTGGTCCAGGTGGTGGTGAAGTTAATCTTCGCTGGTTGGATGATATCGATCGCCCGACTATCTACGATATGCGTTTCTTGCGATACAATGACTCTAAAAAGAAATTCGAGTTTGCTGAAGTCAATCCGCACGATATCGTCTATAATACTCATTTAGTAACTACACCTACATATTTGGTAGATAGTGATGATTACTATGTTGGTGTAAATTATGCTGGACCAACTACAATAACATTACCAACTACTTTAGTGAGTTCTGGTCGAATGATTATTATTAAAGATGAGTCTGGTAATGCAGAAACAAACCCAATTACTGTTGTTGGAAATGTTGACAACGATGCTGGTGGATTTATTATTCAAATTAACAATGGAGCCATTCAATTACTTTATAGAAATGGCTGGAGAATCGTATGACATATTTGTTCACGAACAATCAAGAAATTAAAAACGATGTTGGGAATCCACTACCAATATCTAAAGATACATCTGTCAATAGTGCATCTAATCCAATCTATGTTGATAGTGAAATTAAAAACGATGCTGGCAAT
This sequence comes from Chlorellidium tetrabotrys, assembly GCA_032273165.1. Lineage (NCBI taxonomy): Eukaryota > Xanthophyceae > Mischococcales > Botryochloridaceae > Chlorellidium > Chlorellidium tetrabotrys. The sequence goes on along the minus strand of JAUKPS010008321.1, from coordinate 4,767 downwards.
CCTATTCCAGTATCAGCAAACACTACTGCAAACAGTAGTTCAAACCCAATCTATACAACATCCACTGGCACTACTACCGTAACATTAGGTAATGGTACAAGTGATGCTTTTGGTAGACTACGTACTAGCCAACCATATACACTTTTTGATAGCAGAGCAAGATACTACGATCATAATGATTTTAGCAGTAGCACAAGCACAGGTGGAACTGTAGTCTATGATGCTAATAGTTCCACATATCAATTAAACGTAACTACTAGTAATGGATCTAGTGTAATTAGAGAAACGAAAAGAGTTTTTCCATATCAACCAGGTAAAAGTTTGTTAGTGCTAACAACTTTCTGCATGAACACACCTAAGACTAATTTGCGTCAGCGTGTTGGTTACTTTACTACTAACAACGGTATCTATTTTGAAAACGATGGTACTTACAACTATCTTGTAATTAGAAGTTATAGTAGTGGTGCTTTAGTTGAAGAAAGAATAAGACAAGATGCTTGGGACAATCCATTTGCTGCATTAAATGTAGATAGAACACAAATATTTTGGACAGATATAGAATGGTTAGGTGTAGGTTCTGTTCGTTGTGGATTTGTAATCAATGGTGCTTATGTGCTATGTCACACGTTTCATCATGCTAACATTGTGGGTAATACTAACACATATATGACCACTGCGACATTACCAGTGCGTTATGAAATTACTAATACTGCTGCTACTGCCAGTACTAGTATGATGCGTCAAATCTGCTCTACGGTAATCAGTGAAGGTGGATACAATGCATTTACTTACAGCGAAACAGCAGGACGTGGTACTTCAGTACTGAGATTAGCAACAGCAGGAACATATTATCCTGTAGTTAGTATTAGATTGGATAGCACAAGATTAGATGCTATTGTGTTGCCCAGACAGGTAGATGTGCTAAGTCCCACGGTAAATTACTATCGTTGGAAATTGGTATTAAACCCTACATTAACTAATCCCGATTGGGCTGGACAAAGTGTATCTGGTACTGTAGAATATGACACGGCTGCAACTGCTATGTCAGGTGGTACAGAATTACAAGCTGGTTATGTCAGCAGTAGAGAATTATCAGAGTTAGGATCAGATGCCTTTGCTTTTCAGTTAGGCAGAACACTGGCAGGAGTTAGCGATATAGTCACACTGGCGATGGCAGCAACATCAAACAATGCAGATGTCTTAGCGCAAATTGGCTGGCAAGAAATTACATAATAGGATAATAAATGAAAAAACTAATCTTAATTCTAGCAGTAGCACTATCAGGTTGCGCAGTAATCTTTCCTAAGCCACACGACCCAGTTATGTTTAGTCAAGCAATCGATGTTAAAGTAGGACTAAGTAAGATTAGCTGTGAAGACAAGTCTAACTGGCAACCAGTATTGGATAAAGTAGAAACATTAAAGGTTTACTCTTCCGAAAGAGGTGATCCTCAATCAGATGCATTCGGAAAGATGGAAGAAGCATTGAAGAAGGCAAAAGATAGCAAGAGCAATACATTCTGCGAAAGCATTGTTAAACTTAATAGAACAAGAGCCGATGTAGCCATCGATGCTTGGAAAGGTAGATAAATGAGTATCCTTAACGAATTAAGAGAACAGGCTGGACTTGGTGGTCCAGCAGCATCATTGGCAAACGAACTTTTGGTTATCCACGAGAACTATGCTCAGGGACAGTTATCCTCTGAAGAATATGCATTCTTAATACAAGAGATCGCTGACATCCGTGCACAGCAGGAACTAGCATCAGACGAGATCGCTTGTCGTTGGATTGTTGCTGCAGCACAGGGCTTACTCGCTGTAATGTAAGGATATGAACTCCTAAATAATATGTACTACTTTATAGATGGATCGTATGAAAGATTATAGACAACTAATCAAAGAATTACCGTCAACAACCTTAGTTTGTGCCTTCGGAGATTTCGATCCTCCAACTACAGCACACGAACTAATGGTTAAGACTGTCAATAGACTGTCAGAGCAAAAGAATACTGACCATGTCATCTACGCATCCACTAAAGATAGCCTGATTCAAGAAGAGAAGAAGGAACAATACCTCAAGTTAATGTTCCCTAAGACTAAGTTCAAGTCTGTGAACGAGTCCAAGATTAATAATCTCCTCGAAGAACTAGGACAGAAATACAAGAAGATTGTAATAGTTACTGGAAGCGAACAAGTTGAGAAACTAAAGAAACTTGTTAAAGAAAATACCTCCATCCAAATTATTCCAATCACGGAAAAGAATCCTGATGCTAACTTTGCTAAAATGAAGCAGTTAGCAACAAAAGGATTGTACGAAGAATTTAAAAAGAAGTTACCAAGCAACATTCGTGAACTTGATGGTCGTCGTCTAATGAACGATGTCCGAATTGGTTTAGGTTTAGAACCAGTCAAAGAAAACTTAATTTTAGTTAAAGATAAACTCCGTGAGCAATATTTTCGTGGAGAGATTTTTAATGAAGGTGACATTGTAGAATCAAATGGTGATTTGTTTACAATCGTTAAGCGTGGTTCAAATCATTTACTATTAAAAGAACAGTCAGGCAATCTTGTTTCCAAGTGGATTCAAGATGTTAAACCTACGGAAGAAAAAGAAATGAAAGAAGCAGTCATACAACCAAATGGCACAGATAAACTAGAACCATCTACTTCAGATACTGGTGCTAAACAAGACATCACCAAGCCAACAGGTAAGACTAAAGGTTTCTTGACATTCTACAATTATAATATGAAAGAGGCACACCTCACTGGTGCAGATCCAATTCGTATTGCCACATCTAAGTCAGATAAAGATGGTGATAGTGAATCAGATGAAGACGACAACAATCAGAAACTAAACACATATGATCCATCTGAAGTTGGTCATACATTAGTTCCAGGAAGTGAAGAAAAAGGATCGCACCATCTTCGTCGTATGAAGACACACTACCATAGAGAAGAACTAGATCCAGCTGCTAAAGAAAGAATGAAAGCGCAGTTGGCTCTCAAACACGCTAAAGAAAAAGAAACTCTTGCTGCTAAACATACACAAGAGAAAGAAAACATCAATGAATTATCAACTGATCTATTAGCAAGATATAAGACAGCTTCTGCTGCATCTGCAAAAGCAGCTGATGCCTCTGGCAACTATGCTAAAGGTGACAAACGATTCAAAGGTATTAACAAAGCAACTACCAAACAGTTTGACAATGATTTAAAGAAACACAATCAACTTAAAGAAGAACATATCGTTCATGTTGATGATGGTAGTAAATATGGCGAACAACCTCATGACAAAGATGTTGAGCATGTAATGTCTGGTGCTAAAACACATGGTGGTGAATTCGATGGTCACTCTGATAAGGGTGCTTACTTTAAATTCAAATCGCATACTGATGCCAGAAACTTTGCAGACCATGTTAAAAAAGCACCACATAAATCTGTTCATGCAGACCTACATGAAGAAACTATTGTTGAAGGCGCATACGAAGACTCTGAAGGTCATTTAGACAAAGCAGATAAAGCACAGAGAAATAAAGATATGTTCTCTCACCATATGCATATGGCAGACCATCATGATTCTCTGTCACAGTGGCACGATTCAAAAGGTCGTTCATCTGCAGCCGAAAGACATGCAATGAAAGCTGCAGACCATGAAGAAATGGCACATACTATTAAGAACAAGTCTGTTAGTGAAGAGACTGAATTAGAAGAATCCCGTGGACATAAAATTGTTGCGGATTTTTTAAAGAAACGCAATGCTTGGGAAAACCCAAAACCTAAAAAAGACGAATCAGAAAAACAAACACCTAGTCCTGCTCCAGCAAATGCAACTACATTTGATCCATTCTTCAAAGAAGATTTTACTGATGAAGAAATTGAAGAAATGGTAAACTCTGTTACTGATGAAGACATTGAAGATCTCTATGAAGAAGATGAAATTGTTTTGGTCTATGATGACGATGGTGAAGAAATTCCACCACTACAAGAAGAAGCCAAATATGATCTAATGGAAGTTCTTTCTCGTACAGAAAGAATGAAGGGTAAGATGCGTCTCCGTAAAACTTCTGCCAAGCGTGGTCGTTCGACTAAGATTGCACTAAAGAGATTCTCAAACCCAGCTACTATTAATAAACGAGCAAGAAGATTAGCAATCAAACTAATGAAGAAAAGAATGCTTCGTGGTCGTGATCCTGCTAAAGTTTCTGTTGGTGAGAAAGAACGAATCGAAAAAACAATGGCAAAGAGAAAAGATATTATCTCTCGTGTTGCTCAACGATTAGTGTCTCGTGTTCGTAAAGTAGAGAAGTCAAGAATGTCTCACGGTAAAGTTACTAAAGGAGCAATGCCAAGTGTCTTTTAAATCATTCACAGAATATCTAAACGAAGCGTGTAACTGCTGGAAGGGTTACAAGCGAGTTCCAGGAACGAAACCTTGTTCACAAGGTTCATGTGTCAAAGAAGAAACAGAATTAGATGAAGCAGCAGTTGATGCCAAAGGACATAAAAGTTCTACTGGTGGTCTGACTCAAAAAGGTCGTGACGCATACAATGCTAAAGGTGCTAACTTACAAGCACCAGTTACTACTCCACCATCTAAACTAGATCCAGATAGCAAAGCTGCAAAGCGTAGAAAGTCTTTCTGTGCACGAATGGGTGGCATGGAAGGTTCAATGAAGAAACCAAATGGCGAGCCAACTCGTAAGGCACTCGCACTTAGAAAGTGGAACTGTTAAAATGAATGAAACTGTACTAGAAGCAAGAATCTGCC
>JAUKPS010008210.1:0-11170 GCA_032273165.1 Chlorellidium tetrabotrys | reverse complement strand
AATCTTTGCTAGTGAAGATCATACTCAAACTCATCATAGATTGCATTCCTGCATCTGCGGCTTGTTTTGTGTATTTTGATTGTGCATCAACGAAACCGTTTAATGCATTTTTGATGCCTTCGTGTTGAACTGTTTGTTCTACGAATTTCTTTTTGAAGTCTGAAACGCCATCGATAAAGGCGTAAGTTGCTGTGTTAAACATAATTTTCTCCTGTGTATGTGTTTAAGTGTTGGGTTTTTATGAAGAACCCCTAACTTCACAAGTATTTATTACCTGATGAATGTATTATAACATACTTTCTCGGTATTTTTGTAGAGCTTGGCCTCTAATCTCAGCTAACCTCTGAGTGATGTGTTCGGGTAATTCCGTATCATCATCCCAGAGATTTTTGATTTCAACTAGTTTCGGACGACTATAACCGCGATGTAAATCTACCTCTTCGGCATAGTCATCGTCACTATCATCGATATCACTTAGCTGCCGGCGCGACTGGTGCGGCTGGCTTAGCAGCTGGTGTTGCAGCCTTTTCGTCTTTGGCAGGGCTTTTAGTGGCCGGTGCCTTGTCTTCCTTCTTCTTAGCCAACTTCATTTCTTCTTTAGCAGGTACTGCTGCAGGCGCAGCCGGTGCAGTTGCTACGGCTGGAGCAGCTGGAGCTGCTTTAGGAGCGTCTGCGGCAAATGCTGTTGCTACTGACAAAGTTGTGATAAGGGCGATTGCTAATGTTTTCATTTTAGTTTCCTTTAAGTTAATGAAAGTAGAACAACATTTTATTGTCTACATATATATAACGCCTTAGCCAAGTAAATCGTTGACATTGTTTGGTAAAGTAGAACAAATTTCTAATATCTCTTCCCAATTCTCAATCCAGTCACTATTAGACCAGGGGTTTTTCATTGGAAAATGATCTACAGATACATCTATATTGTAACCTAATTTACGTAATATTTTTGAAGGATTCTTACTCCAATCATTGTAATCTAACACATGATATGAGTCCTTCATTTTTAATTGTAGATAAAAATCTACGACCACGCTATTGTAAATTGATAAAAAAACAGCAGGGGATAAATAAAACTTTTCAATTTTCAAAAACTTTATATCAAATATATCTTCTTTTTTGTTTTGGAAAAAATGATATCTATTTAGCTTAGGTCGTATGCACCAACTTAAGGTTGAATCAATTGGGTTACGGGTACTGATGATAACACTAGTATCTTCAGTAACTTCATCTAACCAATCTAAATTATGCGTATGTACAATATTCCCCGGCTTGATAGGACTGACTGGATATCCGGGACCTATCTGATTTTCAATGGCAACCTTATTTTTATACAATGCGTGAATACTACTCACTATCGCATAACTTCCTGTTCTACCAGGTCCCAAAACTAACCAACTTTTATCCGCCACGGCCAGTTTTTCTAGTTGGTGTACCGCCAAATCCTTTTGTGGGTTTAGGTGCTTTAGGTTGAGGTGTTCCGGCGCCGGGTAGTCTTGGACTTAGTCTCTTAGCTTCTTTAGCTAATTCAATGAATGGATTTGGGTTTTTCTTTTCTGTCATTTTTTTACCTTTATACTATCTAAATATTCATTTACATTCCCATACAAACTGACCATCATAGCTATTTTGCTATCATAAAATCTTATATAGGGAAAGCTTTTCTTTCCATCTTTATTTACCCCCATATAATAGGGGCATTTGATTTTTTTATTAAGTTCTAATATATAAGCATGATATTGAGTTTCTGGTTGTAATTTTAACTCATATTGATAAAATTCTATTTCTGCCATTCTGAATGCTAGGTCGCCTACATCAGTTAAACGTAATCCGTCTTGGCGCCCAGTCATCCACCACTTGAATAGTAGCTTATCTACTGGGATAGTTTTATCTTGTTTTAGGGAATCAGGAAGTTGAGCCAATACAACTTCTGTAATAGTTTCTTTAAGGGTCTTGCGTTTATTCATCTGGGTAGACAACTCTACCTGAATTCATAAACACTACAGTAAACTTATCTGTTTTAAATTGTAGATTTAGTTTGCGACATAGATTACGTGCATGTCCTGGATTACTAAAACTAGTTTTTTTATACTTTGGTGTCGCTTCGCTATCTAAATAGTGCTGACTTTTTAGATTAATAGGTTGCCCTTCATAGAACACAGCCCATATGCCAGAAGCTTCTACAATCTGGTCACATTTGTATGTTACTTTGTCTACTAGTTCAATTAAGACTTTAGGTTGTGTCCTAGACATTAAAATCTACCACCGTTTAATTCTATTTGAAATACAGGTTCTGCTACAACCTTATTTTGTGATAACTCATAGTTGTCAATAATTAATTTACTCAATTCATCACGCAATATCCGAGCCTCGCTGATAGGGATTACAACATCCTTCCCCTGTTTGCTCTCCATTATGGATACTTTGTCTATAAATCGTTTTATATGTAACATCAACTATTTATCGTTTTTTTAGCCTCAATTTCAGTTTTATAAGGTCCTTGATAAGGATAACGCTGAATAAAGATATATTTAGGGCAAAAAACTGTTTCTTTCTCACTACCTTGTTGAATTACAAACCAACCGGCTGCATGATAGCATTTACTTTTGGGCCCTGTAGTAAACAAATGTAATTTACGTTTGATATCTAACATGCTATTAAAGACTTTTCCTGTTGTGGGGTATACCTTAAAGGGCAAGTCATGTGTAGTTTTATCTACTTTTTGTACAGTTTCGAATTCAATATTTGTCTTACGTTTGATGGCTGAAGTGTTTTTGTAATGGCTTTTATTACCATGCAATTTTACTTCAAATCCTGAACCGTCAGCTAATACGTTACCTACTTTTTCTTTTCCATTAGTAACTATCCAAAATTGATTTTTAACTACGGGTTTTGCAATTAGTGTTTTTGTCATATGTGTTCCTCTGTGTAAGTATACTACGTTTAAATGTACATGTCAACCGTTGTACCTAAATTATATAGATATTGGTACTCTTGGTATTCTCGGGTAAGTTTTAATGATTCATACCGTTTAATTTCTTCAACATGTTGTTGGAAATCTCTGTCTTGGTCTAATCGTCTTGTTGATTGTGCTTTTACTATCTTTTCTTTTTCTATATCTTTTGCTGTAGCAATATCTCGGACTTTTGACAATTCCATAGCATCCTTTAACATATTATACCGCAAGGTATAATTAAGCAAGGGAGTAGGAGTAGATATTTTATTCATTCAATTCCGAAATGTTTTTTAATTGCTTTCTTTGCTTCTATGATACTACATGCATGTTGTGATTGGTCAAATGTAGTATGTACATGCGATTTCCCAGTATTATCAAGTGCTAATACACATTCATCAATTAATAATTGTGCCAGTAAACCTACAGCAAATCCATCATCAGTGATACATTTTTCAGCAAGTTCTTTAAGTTTTTCATTATCCATGTTTATCCTTTATTTAAATAGTTTTATATCCTTGTGTTTTACAATTATAACACGATGTATATTATCTTTATATTTAATGGGCAAATCCAAACACACACTAATTCTAGGTCCTTCAACCTCATTAATTAGTGTGTCATTACCCACAGTACCAACGAATGGAATCTTGTTCCATTTACCAATAACACGATCACCTATATTATATTTACCAGAGTATCGGTTTGCTTTAAAATATTCTGCTAAACTTGCCATTATAGCATAAACTGTTTTAATAAATTACTTGCCAAAGACAAGTCCTCTACTAGTGGTTCATCTAGCATTTTACGATATTCTACAATGATTTCCATAGCATACGCCTGATCCTCATCATCCAATGAGTACCACCACTTATGCAATTCTTCTGGTGTTTTGTTTAAAATGTATTGTAAGTTGTTGTAATCTCTATTCATTTTATTCTCCTAGTTTTTCCCAAATGTATTCAGATTCTTTCATATATGCTACTGGTTTAAGCCAGCCACGACTAATACATTTTTCAATAATTAACATATATTCTTTTGGACAATCTTTTGTGATTTCCATTGCGGCACGTGTAGCAATAGTTATACCATCCTCAATAATGAAGTCAGGATCTTTATTATGTATCTTTCTAATTGTCTTTTCAGGAATAGTAAAGGTCATACTTCAACACTAAAATGTTTAATGATTATATTTAGTGCATTGATAGCTGCCATATTACCGGTAACATCCTCAGGGTGTAACCAAACACCATTTGGATTATCTTCTGTCTGAGGGTTCTTACGCCATGCAGTTAACTCTTTTGTGAGATAACTCTTGTATTCTTTCAAATTCAACAAGGTAATACGATCCGCTGTCTCACTGTCTAATGTGATAGGTCCAATACGTTTGGTCATAATTTTTGGTCAGCCAATGTTGTAAAAAAGGTTTTAACTTTGGTATCATTATCCCATGATACTGTATAATCATTGTCCTTATCAGATAAAGCTAATGCCTCATCATATGTAACTACACGATGACTGACAATCTGTTCGCCAAGATACTCCTGGCTGAATTCCTTTGCCTCTTGCATTGTTACTGTATCTAACGCCCACAATGTTTTATCTTTACCATAGTTGTCAACACCCACGGGCACTTCAACCATATAACGATTTCTAAATGTACTAACACAATCTACAAGAACCCATTGTGTTTCTTCTTTGTTACTCATACTAAACTTCCCTTATAAGGATTGTTTAACCATTTTGCATATGTATCAGCTTGTTCACTAATCTTAGTCAACTCGTATTTACCACAGAATTTCATAAAATGAATGCCAACTTGAGGAGTAACAGTTGTACGAACACCCTCACGAATGTTTGTATCTACTGATAATTTAACATCATCAGGTTGACAAGTTAAATCAATCAATACCCGATTACGTTCATAATCATCACGTACACGATGTTCTACTTCATTGTGGTCAGACCAGCGTTGCAACATCATGTTGTTCCACGAATAGCCTTGTTTATTGCGGTCAGCATAAGCTTCCATCAATCCAACTTTGTTTTTGCTACCTTTACTACGCACACCTGGATAAGCACTGAATACGTTATCTGTAGCGTCTCCACGCATACATTTTTCGAAGAGGATAAATTGTGGATCACCTAACAGTTTTGGTTCACTTGTTTTTTTATCCTTAACAATTTTACCCTTGTCATCAAAATAACCGTCAAGTGTAATTAATTGATTGCTAATTCCATTGTACTGTTTTACATTTTCTGTAATCAGTTGGATGTAATCACTATCGCTACTGATAATAAAATGTTCATCTTCTGGGTGCAAATGCACAAATCTTGCAATCAAATCATCAGCTTCTGCCTTAGGATCACGTAATACACTTACATTAGTTTTCTCTCGTAAGAAGGTTGTGAACTTTTCATAGGTGTCCCAGAACATTTCATTTTCTTCTTTTTCAGCTTGTGTTTGTGCTTGAGTATCCACAACACGATTTTTCTTATAAGGCTCGTAATAGTCCTTACGCCAGCTTCTACCCTCTAAACAGAACACCACGTGGTCAATACCAAATTTGCGAACTATTTGATTACACGATGCTAGTGTAAGATGTAGTGCCATTCCGATCTTTTCCCATGTGTCACTGTTGCGTGATGCAATGTGACGGGCACGGAAGAATGTGTTTGCTGTGTCAATAAGTGCGTATTTCATATAAAGGTATCTGTTAATATGTATGTATTATACAGCAATGTTGATTTATTGTCAATAAAATTCAAACAATTTGGTTGGTGCTAATTTACTTCTACGATCGGGTCTAGCTTGTAAATGATGTCCATTCCGAATAGTAACTACAGGATGGCACATAGCGCACAACACTTCAATGTTATTGGGATTACGATTTCCGTTATTACCATCAATATGATTTATTTGTAATGTTGCCGGCTCAATAATAGTTGAACAAACACAAGGAAAACCATAATGTCCGTCTTTATTAGCACATCCTTGATTCATTTTCCAAATATCAACTTCAGTTTTTCTATTAGTTCTATGTGCAGAACATACTTGCTTGTTTGAATTTTTATTTTTAGAATGTTGGCCAACCGTGTTATGACAGTTGGGCATTGAACATTTCAAATATTTAAGTGTTGTCATTAGCTTACCTCTGTTCTTCCGTTACCTAAATCTTTTGTACGAATAACTCTTGCATCACGGCCTTCTGTACGGTTCTCCGGATCTGCTACTTGTTGTTCATACATCTCTAATGCCACATTACGACATACTGTTTGGAACCATCTGTCTACTATGATTACATCAGTATCATCTTCACGTTGTCTGTAACCTGCTTTAATAAGATTCAATACAAACTTATCATTGAAATCTAAATCAAATGCACCATCATTAATATTCTCAGGATTGATTTCTACTTTAGTAATAGCAATGTATGGTTCACCCGCTGCCGTTGCTTTTTCTTTTTCTGTAAGCTCAGTCTTAGCTTTAACTTGTTTAGGCTTAGTGGGCTCTTTCTTAGCAACAGGTGTATCCTCTTGCTTTTTAAATAAGTTTTTTAATTTTTCAAACATTTATATCTTTCTAATAATTTAAAGCTGGCAAGATTCTTTGCTTTTGATTCACACATCATATCAAAATTATCAATGAATGTCAATGCCCAATCGTTTACAGCTTCGTTCCAATAGTAATCACTATGTGCCCGAAGTTTCTGTTTACTATATCCTGCCAGAATCAACGCATCATGGGCGGGACGTTCATTGCTGGCGTGTTCAACAAGACAATCTTCCCTACTGACAGAATAATGTAAAGTAGGGCGAATGCCACGCCAACTGTCAATGACCCTCTTAACACGGTCATCAGTAGGTTCAACGTATTCTCCCTCACGAATCCAGTGATGGTGAATGTCCATGACCGTAGGTACGAGGTCAGATAATGATAAGCAGTCTGTAAGTCCATGTGTATATTCCTCATTCTCTAGTGTTAGTGTGTTTCTCGCTTCTGGCGACAATCTGTTGTACACATCTCTAATGCCTTGTGGGCCACGTCTACCTGAAATGTGTACGTTTACTTTGAAGTCCTGAAAACTTTTGCCATAATTCATCCATCGAACCATGTCACAATGATATTCAAATTCTTCAATACTCTTATTTACTACCTCATCACGGTCGCTTGCTAAAACTACGAATTGGTCAGGGTGAAAACTAAGACGAACATCATTGGCACGTGCAGTCTCACCGATTGGCGCAAACCATCGTTCTAAACTGTTTTGTACATCAGTTGAATGCCAAAATTCTTTGTATCCATCCATAGTATAAAAACTGAGCATATCACTAGTAAGACGCAACATACGCAATTCAGGTTCTAGTGTAGCGACACGTTTAACCAATGCGTGAGTATTCATAATATTGCGTTTAGCAACATCCATAATCTTTTCTTCTACCACACTACGACTATTACGCTTTGCCCAAGCATGAGTTGTACCACCTGTGTTAAGACCTTCGGCTGAAACAATCTCACCTTTGTGATTGATTTCTGCCCATTTACAAGCAAAGCCGATGCGTTTGATAGATTGATTTGTGTACATAGATAGACCAAAATGATAAATAATAGATATAGTGTAGCATACCTACGCAATAAAGTCAACTATTTACGGATACCATTATGAGATTTACAGAATTTATAACAGAGTCTAGCAAGATTTGCCCACAATGTGGAATGAGAGGTTGCACGTGTAAACCTGGAACTTGTAAATGCAAACCAAAGCCTGGTTATCCTAAACAGGTTGATGAAGCCGCTAACCCAGCACAACAGGCTGCTATTGCTATTGCTAAGAAAAAAGAGCAAGGTGTGGCGGAAGAAGGTAAAGGATTATGGGCAAACATTCACGCTAAACAAAATCGTATTAAAAAGGGTAGTGGTGAACATATGCGTAAGCCGGGAAGTAAGGGTGCTCCTACTGCTAAGAACTTTAAAGATGCGGCTAGTGAAGGAATAGAGGAAGATTGGCAAAAGGTCAATAAAAAAGACAAGACTGATGGTATGAGTAAGAAGGCAGTTAGTGCATATCGTAGAGAGAATCCGGGCAGTAAGTTAAAGACTGCTGTAACTACTAAACCAAGTAAGTTAAAAAAGGGTAGCAAAAGTGCTAAACGCCGTAAATCTTTCTGTGCAAGGATGAGTGGTATGAAAAAGGCTCACGCAAGTGCTAAAACTAAACGAGATCCAGATAGCCCAATCAATAAGGCACTACGTAGATGGAATTGCGAGAGCGTAGAACAAATGCAAGAGTTGGTAATGATTGCTGAACAAAAAATTAGGAACCTTAAGAAATAACGTGAGAGCAAACGAATTCATTAGTGAAGCACATCATAGTATATTAAAAACTATGACTATAGGACCATGGCGTGTACTTATTGATTCACACGCTGTAGTAAGCATGGCCGCTAGAAATGTATCACCTATTGATTTAAGTAATATTATAACTTATGCTTGTATTTATCCTGACATAGCAGCCACAATACCACTTGGTAAGGGTGCTTATGTTCAAGATATTAATACCATGGTTAGTGTATATCTTCATAGATTAAGTGAGAATGAAATAAGAGTAGAAACGGTACTAGGTCCTGACATGAAGCCAAAACCTCCACTGTTTCGCAGATTGGTACCAAATACTAATATAAAAGTTGATGCTAAAATTCAACAGGGTCAAGCTAAAATGGCTCAAGATATTCAACAGCAAGGTCGTGATGCAGTTAGTCAAAAAATATCAGCTCTTGCACCCGTGTTAAGCATGAATAGGGCGGATCGCCGTGCGTTTGATCGTTCTATAAAAAGAAAAAAGTAATATTAAACCTTCAATAAATCCTCTATAGCATAAAGGTTCTTCATATAGGGTGACACATCTTCAAGTACATAGTACTCAATATCGCCTTTTCTTCTAGGTCCTTTGATAATATCAAAATCACAGTCGTTGACCTTTTGAAACAGATTAGCCATCTCATTTACCGTATAACCTACACCGTGACCCAAACATTCAATCTGATTAGCTGGTTTCTCAATTGCTTCACATAATGCATGACAGATTTCTTCTACATGAACATAATCACGCACACACGTACCATCACTAGTGTTTGGATAATCACTACCATAGATAGTGAATGATCCGATTTCCGGAGCCTTCATTAGATTATAGAACAATCCATCGGGGTTAGTGGGAGCCACGACGGTGCTTCCAATAACATTATAAAATCTAAAGATTGTATATGGTGTTGATCGATGGGTTGTACAATATTCTCTTACTACATCTTCGGCGGCACGTTTACTGACCCCATACGCACTTTCACAAGCTTGCGCGGCACCTGTACTAGCAAGAATAAAGTTCTTGGTCTTAATCTTATTAACAACATTCATAGTGCCATTCAAATTAGTAATGTAGTATTGAATGGGCATCTTTTCACTCTCACCTACATTAACCAATGCGGCTAAATGAATTACTGCGTCAAATTCTTCATCCAATGAAATTTGTCTATTGATATCTTGACGATAAAATCTATGTAATGGATACTGAGGTTCATGTATGTCTAATCCATGCACTTCATACTTCTTTGTATCCATTAGCATCTTACTTAGATGACTACCGATGTAACCACTATTACCTGTAATTAAAATCTTCTTCATAATCCTTCAAACAAGCTTAAGCCTGCTATTTCCTCTATTGGTTTAAATGTTGGATCTTTACTCAAATAAGTATCATTGTCTGTATAACAAACAGTAAGAAATTTGTGTTTGTTTGACAATACACTTTCAAAATCTTCACGTGCTAAATGCTTACGTTCTAACTCTCTGATATAATCACGGTACTTGACTGTCTCATATGTGTTAATCTTTGCGGCATTTGTATTGCTACGCTTACCGGGGAAGTGGTCTAAGAAACTAATCCAACCTTCTGCTACTTCATCGTCTAACTCACATACATAATCTAATGCTTCTGCTGATTGAATAGAACAATATATTTCTGTAATAGTCTCTCCGGCGTCTTTAATATTGACTTTGTGAAAGTATTTTTCATTAAAATTATCTGACCAATCTTGCGTATCTAATACAACACAGGGCATATGTCCTAAACATTCTAAAAATGCAAATGGATAATTCTCACGCAAGCTTGGCATAAAGAATACACCACTAGACCGAATAAAATCTACTTTCTCTTGTCCAGTAATGCCTGCACGAATTTCATAGTCAGTAATGCCAGCATCTGCAAAAGCTTTTTCAAACTTCTTAGCACCGTTGCTGTTAGTCATTACTTTACAATGTATTTTACATTCTTTCATTACACGAATATATGCTTCAGGATTCTTACCTTCTTCCCATCGTCCAATGAATAATACACCTTTACGAGTACCTGAATATGGTTCTAATAGACCACGCTCACTCATTGGCATACGTAATAACTGACAATTAGTTGCACCAAACTTAGTAAGTTCATCAATGTTCTTTTGACTTTGTGTACCGATGATAATATCAGTAAACTCCATATGTTTGTTGTAGAAGTTATGATAGCTGTCTAAGAATACATCACTACCCTGACTGTCACGGAAAATCATACTATGTAAATGAGTATAAAACACAACAGGAATATACTTGTTGATTGTCATTGCATATGCCGCTGTCATTGCTTCTTGTGTATTACATACAATCATATCGTACACATTTTCTTCAAACGATTCTACTATTGCAGTGCGGAAGTTAATAATCTTCTCAAAATTGACGGTATCACTAAACGCAAAGGTAGCAGTATGTTCGTTATAACGCAATGGTTCTAATGGCCATATAGTATTAGCACCTAATGATTCAATGAGTTCTTTAAAGCTATTATTGTTAGGAGCTTTATCTAGTATGATATCAACCTTCCATCCGATACGACCGCACATTTCAGTAAAGCCTTTAGCAAAGCTACCTATACCACCATGCGGTATGAAGTGTTGGTCACTAATTAAAAAAGCAATTCGTTTATTGTATAATTTCATTTATCTTTTACTGTCGGCACATCTTGCCATTCAGTCCATTCCTTCTTTTTAAGAAAGCTACCTGTATCAGTGGTCTTAGCACTATAATCAGATACTTCAATTTGTGTTCTATATTGTAACACCTTTTCTGGTCCGTCATAACCGTTTCGGACAAGATATCTTAATTCATACATATATTTACCTTTTTAA
>JAUKPS010008100.1:0-11176 GCA_032273165.1 Chlorellidium tetrabotrys | reverse complement strand
AACCACAAGCGTGTTTATCGGGTCTACAAAGAGTTGGAGCTGAACCTCAGAATCAAACCTCGCAAACGTTTAATTCGCGAGAAGCCAGAAGCTTTAACAGTGCCACTGGAAATCATCAGGTTTGGTCAATGGACTTTATGCATGACCAGTTATCTGATGGTCGTTCTATCAGGCTCTTTAACGTGATTGACGACTTTAACGCATCAAGATTGGGAAAAGTAATATCTCACAACTTTGGAGCTGTTTCCGAAAAGTGGGCAGAAGGAAGATCTTTATTTTATCCGATTGACATTGAAAGCGCACCCGATCGACCGTTGATACAATTCACGTGTATGGTGCCACAACAAGGATATGTAAACATCTATTTTCCGATGCCGTCAGGAGTTCAGATGGCAGATGCGATGGGCTACAATGATCAGGATCTTGGCTTTTCTGGCTATGTGGCCCAGCAGGCGACAAAGGGTGGAATGGGCATAGACAGTATTCAATCTGGAATGGCTGCCGCAGACGTTGCCAATTTAGCAAAGAATTTGATTCCCAATGATCGAGCCTCGGCCGTTCAATTAGGAGCCGCGGCCATGGGTGTGGATCCTGCAATTTCTGCTGGCATTGCATCTGTTACCCAGACAGCTTTCAATAAAAATACAATCACCGATTTTACAGGCGTCAACATACGCAATCACACATTTACCTTTAAAATGATTGCTCGTTCTCCTGAAGAAGCACAAGTGGTCAAGAAGATTCAATTCGCATTTCGCTCTGGAATGTATCCCACCGGAAAGTTAGGAAATGACAGATTGTTTTTCCATTTTCCTCCCAAGTGGAGAATTCGTTTTGTATCTCTGCCGTTCATGAATGATCTGGAGCATCTTCCTCAGCCATACGATTGTTTCTTGCAAAACCTGTCAACCAACTTTAACTCCTCTACACAGATGTGGAGAAATGACAAGGCTCCGCTTGAGGTGGACATTACGGTATCATTTGTCGAAACAAAGGCTCTGGTGGCAAACGATATCAAGGCTACACAATATGGATTTGGCACAGACGGATCAAATGGAGGAGAAACACTAGGAGATGTCATATTTGGACAAGCCGCCGAGGTGTTTAATCCGTTGAGAGAAAAGATTCCTCGCGTTTTGAAAGATATTATAGGAGGAGCAACATCACCTGGGGCGGCAACTAACGGATCGGTTGGATCGTCAATATCACCAACTGAAGCAAACAGTCTTTCAGAGTTTTTTAATAATAAGACAGGTTTTAAGACCGGTCGAGGCAGTTGATATCATATAACTAATAAAAATTATGTCATTCTTTTCAATGTTTCCATACAGATCGTTTGATCTGCAAGACAACGGTGTAACACGCGTCATCACAGATATTTTTCGCAATGTCGACGTAAACGATGCGCTCTTGGATAACGTTGCCGCTTATCGTTCGTATTATGTCAATGACGGTGAAAGACCTGACATTGTATCTGACAAGATATACGGAAGCACCGAGTACTACTGGACTTTCTTTGTCACCAACGACTTTTTAAAGGAAGGCCTGAACACATGGCCAATGAGCAATTTGGAGCTGGAAAAGTTTATAACCAGAGAATATGGAAACTATTCTATCCTGTCATTTGTGCCATTGGCAATTGCAAACAAAACCTATACTCCTGAGGGTGCTCAGGCAATCACCTATACACATTCCTTTAATACATTTAGCAATTTGCCGCTCGATTCACAATATTTGCCGCATCTTAATCTTGTGGCATATGCAAGCAGCGGAAGTCGCATCTCTGCCTCAAAAATCGTTCGCTTTGACTCTTCAACATTGCAGCTGTGGATCGAAAAAAATTCTAATGACGCGTTTTACAGACCAACCTCTGGTTTTAAATACACGCTTGAATTTATCAATGCTCTCGACGTGGAAGATGCAGACTATGCAGCGGTCGAGGCACTAAAGTTGGAGTGGAATGAAAAAATCTTGGCCGGACTAGAGACAACCGATTTGGCAACCTATTACACTTTCAAAGACAGCGGATTATATCCTAAACTGGAATTTATTGCATCCGATATCTGGCAAGATTCTTACAATGCTGCATACGGTTTCTATAAACAAGAGAGTGACGAATCCTTTCGCTCAGTAACATACTATGATTTGATGCTGGATCAGATTGCTACATTGAACAATCAATACAGCTTTGCATCTCTAAAAAATACCAACAGCAACTATGTATCTTATATCGAAAATGAATACAACATCAACGAGATGCATCGCAACATCACTGTGGTAAAACCATCATACATCGCTGAATTCGCAGAATCATTTAAAACCGCTATCAATTTGAATGTTTAACAATACGTCATACGGTGTCGCTCAGGATGGCAAGAGCGTCGAATTTCCAGGTGCGTTCATCACCAAATCTTTTACTCTTACAAACAACAAAGGGCAAAAGGTAGATATACGCAAACTGATTCATGGATTCACCATTACCGAGGAGCTTTTTTCTCCTGTGCTGGTGTTAAACATTGAAATCATTGATAACGTTAATCTGTTTGAGGATTATGGCTTGTGCGGTCAAGAAATATTAGAGCTTGATATCTTGAAAACTGATAAGGGTTCGGCCTCTGAAAGAAGAATCAATCTTAAGTTTGTCACCAAGGAGTATCCTTCTTTTTCTCGAGATGAAGAAAAGTTTGATGTTCAATACTATACCATTGTTGCGATAAGCGAGATTGGATATCATTCAAGCTTGACAAAGATCAGTCGCGCGATCAACGGACATACATCAGACAGCATCAAAAACATTTTTGTAGGCGATCTGCTTGTGGCCTCTGATAAATTTTTAATTACAGGTGATCCTGCCTCTAACTTTTCTGGGGTGTTGCCCATCAATACACCCATCAACAATGCCAAATGGCTGACAAAACATACCTTTGATAAACAAGGCTCTCCGTTTTTATTGTTTCAGACAATCAACGGCACCATTCAATTGTCATCACTCTTTTCGTTGATATCGGACAAAACAAATCCGATCTATGCAACCTACACATACAACAAACAATATTATAAAAAACCTGGCACACAAGCCAGCATTCAAGAACAAGCTCTTGTCATTCTGCAGATATCCTCCAATCTTAAGCTTGATAAAATCGCTCAGGCCAGAAACGGAGCGTTTGCATCCGAGACACAGTACATTGACATCGCCAACAAAAACATCACTTCTCGCACGTACAATCATTTGTACGAAGGAAACAAAGAGATGAGTCTAGGAAGCGGAAAAACCTATTCATCTGAATTTGGTGTTCTCAGAGATGGAGTGCCAATCACGTTGAATGATATGTCCTCTTCCAGAATTAACTATATTCACACCAATCCTTCTTCTTATGGATTTTCCACGGAAAACTCCAATTCGTCATTGGCAGAATCACAACATCAGGCCGAGTCCATCATGGCCAATCTGCAAAATGAAAGTCATACCATCGTTGTCTATGGCGATTTGAGACTCAACGCGGGCAGAAAGATTAGCATAAACATTCCCAAGGCAGTGAGCTATCACAACCAAAAAGAATTTCGTGGCAAAGCAGATGCAAAAATCAATCAGAAAGACGCTTCTGTTTCTGGCAAATATATAGTATTCAGAGCCAGTCATCATTTCTATCAAGGACAATACACCTCTGAATTAACAATTGGAAGAGATTCTGCATAATTATGAATGATATCAAATGGTTCACAGGAGTCGTCGAGGACAACAACGATCCTCAGGAAAGAGGAAGAGTTAAAGTTCGTGCGATTGGTTATCATACACCAAACAGCGAAGAGGTTCCTACAGCAGAGTTGCCTTGGGCCACTCCTTTGATGCCTGTCACATCTGCTTCAATGTCCGGCATCGGCACTACAGCTGTCGGTCTTTTGCCAGGATCGTGGGTAATGGGATTCTTTCGAGACGGAGACCAGTGTCAAGATCCGATTGTTATAGGATCTATTCCTGGCAATTCTACTCGCACAGCCACAGGCTCATCATTTGCCGATCCGTCTGGAACTTATCCTAAACGCACAGGAGTCGATACTCCTGAGATTGCTACAGGCAACTACGATAAGAGCACCGGTTATATTATTCAAAACCAAACCGATTTTCAAACCGTAGAGACAGCTGTTGCTCCGGCTCTCAAGTCAATTGACTCGGCGGCAAAGGATGCGACTCGCGTATCTTGGACTCCACCCTCTACTGCTGATACTGTCAAACCGATTTATCCCTTCAACAATGCGACACGCACTGTCAGCGGTCACGTGATTGAGATTGACGATACACCCGGAGCCGAACGCATATCCGAGACACATTGCAGCGGCACAATGAGACAAATCGATGCAGGTGGAAACTCTACAACAACTGTTGTAGGCTCTTCTTATCGTATTGTAATCAAGGATGATAACGTTTTTATTCAAGGCGCATGCAATCTGACAATTGCCGGATCATGCAAAACACTGATTCGTGGCAGCTATGATCTTGAGGTGGAGGGCGATTACAATCTTAATGTCAAAGGAGCGATCAACACCAAAACCGGATCGGATGTTCGCAGCGAGCACGGAGGCAAAACCGTATTGAACACCGCTGCCGACAGAACAGTTACCATCAATGGAAATGACAAGTCGACAGTAACTGGCCTTTTGGACACAACGTCAAATGTTGCATCTTTATCTGTTACTGGTGACAACATTATAAACACCTTTGGAAACCGCATTGAATTTAGCAACACACTCTTGAGCACTGTTGCCGGAACTTTAACATTGTCTGCGTCTGGCGCCACAACCATTACCGGTTCGACAATCGATTTGAACCCATAAATAGAAGCATATGGAATTAGATCCGATTCAACTGCTCTGTTCTGGCAATCCGTTGGATGTGCTCATTGCCGAATTGAAAAAGCAATTGGCCGCAGCAATCAAAGCTGCCGCAGGAAAAGTCAACGCCGCAATCACTGCATTGTCAGATACACTAAAGGCAGCATTGCAATCTCTTATTCCTGAACTTCCCACCAAGCCATCATTTCTGGTTGATCTTTTAGCGCTAAAGAGCAAAATTGAAGGTGATGTGGCCGAATTTAAAACAGCTGCTGCGGCATTGATAGAAAAATGGGGCAAAGCTGTTTCAGGAATCTTAACACTAATTGAAAACCTGGCCAACATCACAATATGTGATCTGTTGACATTGAATTTTAAAATGAATCCAGATGGATCCATTTCACTGGAGAGTGCTCCGCCAAAAACACCGAGTGGAGCTCCTGAAAAACCGACTGCCGCCGAGAGCACAGTGCAAAACAATTTTCCTGAGAATTATTTATCAACCAATGACGACTCGGTGTCTGGCTCTGCGCAAGTGGCAGATGTCATCAGACAAAGCCAGTTGTGGACTCTCAGAGAAGCTGCGCAACTGAGCCTTAAAAATTCAGAAACGATCAAAGGCTATCTTGCTAAATGCGATGCCCAAAAGGTATCTCCTGATACACGAACCGCCACAAATTTAACTGCCGAGGATGAAACCGGGCAACAAGAATATATCAGTCTTAAGACGCAAGTTGAGCAGTACAACTCTGCGGTCAATGCATGCAACAGCGCAGTTGAACAGGTCACTCAAGACATTGACAAAACGCTAAAAGATAAAAACGCAACCATATCTTCAGAGCAGCTGTCCTCCATCCTGGATAATTTGCCAAACATTGTAAACGAAAGCACCTCCAAAACAGTTACGCTTGCAGATGTCAAAGATGCTAAAGATGCGTTGGCACAAGATTTAAAGGTAGCATTGACCGCAAACTGGAAGGCAATCGCAAATAAAAAGGTGCAAAGCGCAGGATTGCCTGCTGTCAGTGTTATAGCCGGACAAGATTTCACCACATGGTTCGATACACAAGGATTCAGAAATTTCACCGCCGACCAGTTTACAAGCTACTTCGCTAGAAATCTCAACACGGTTCCTGCTCAATCTTTATGGACGAACATTGTCCCTACTCTTCGAATATTAGATGATCTGACAGATACGCTGGGAGCGCGCATAAGCATTACCAGTTCCTATCGAAGCCCTGCCTATAATCGATCCGTTGGAGGAGCCGCTAACAGTTTCCATTCCAAGTTTAATGCGCTGGATATTCAAGTATCTGGTGTAGCGCCTAGTCGGGTGTTTGCTCAACTCAAGGCATGGAGAAATCAAAATAGATTTAAAGGAGGATTGGGATTGTATCCAAGGTTTGTTCACATCGACACTCGAGGCTACAATGCAAACTGGTAACAACTCTGTATAAATACCCGTATGAGTTCACTGCTATCAGACTATAATCCGGTGAACGGTACGGCGCGAGTCGTGGCGCGCAAGAGTTTATACGCCGATCTCAACACACTTTTCGTTGTTCATCCTACACTCAAGGATATCAAACCTGTCACAGACATTGATGCAGTAAAAAATGCAGTAAAGAATCTGGTGTTGAGTTCTCGCTATGATCGACCCTTTCATCCTGAGCTTGGTTGCAGAATAACTGATATGCTCTTTGAGAATGCATCGCCTTTTACGGCAGTTGCTATTCGTCAAGAGATTGAACAGATATTGCAAGAATTTGAACCACGCATCAATCAGATTGTCGTCGGAATTCTGGATGACTCTGATCGAAATGCGTATATGGTCAACATCTCTTTCAATGTCATATACGACAACAGACAAGAAGAAATTTCATTCTATTTAAACAGATTACGATAATATACCAATATGGCGCAACTTAATGTTACAGATCTTGACTTTGACGACATCAAAACCAATCTCAAGAGTTATTTTAAAAATACAGATTCTCCTTTTAAAGATTGGGATTATGACGGCTCTGGATTGAATTTGTTGTTGGATGTGTTGGCATACAACACCCATTACAATGCTGTGATGGCGCACATGTCTGTCAACGAAAGTTTCCTGGACACTGCCCAGGTTCGTTCGAATGTTGTCTCTGCGGCTAAACTGCTCGGCTATTTGCCTTACAGCTCACTTGCTCCTTATGCATATATAGACATTTCCTTTCTGGCTTCCACCACAGGAAACACAAGTGTAGCCAACGAGATTCAGCTGCCAAAAGGAGTAAAATTCAAGTCTACACTTGACGGAGTTACCTATCAATATGTGACTGCCGAATCATCCAGCGCTATCAACACCAACGGAGTATACTATTTTAATGATGTCAAATTGCTGCAAGGAGCATTGGCGTCTTCACGATTCAGCGTTGACGCTTCCAACCCTAATCAAAAGTTTATCATCTCAGATACAAACATTGACATCAACACTTTGATTGTGCGTGTTTTTGCAGATCAGACGGTCAGCGAATCGGTTGTGTATAATCGATTCTCTACATTCGACAACATCGACGGAAACTCTACCATCTATTTCTTAAATGAAAATGCATTGGGAAATTATGAAATATCATTCGGAGATAATATCTTTGGCAAAGCTCCCGGATCTTTAAGTCTAGTTTCTCTTGAATACGTCGTGACTCAAGGAGCAGTATCCAATGGCTGTTCAGTTTTCAAATATGCCGATTCGCAGCTTGCCTACACTACCGGCAATCCAACAATCACCACCACTACTCGGTCTTTCGGAGGATCTGCTCGAGAATCGCTGGACAGTATTCGTAAAAATGCTCCACAAAGTTTGATTGCCCAGGATCGAGCAGTTACTGCAGACGACTACAAAGCGATTATTCGTTCTCAATTCAAATCGGTCGGAGCTATTTCTGTCTGGGGAGGAGAATTCAATGAACCTCCTCAATACGGTAAAGTTTTCATCTCTATAAAACCTGCAGGAGATTCCAACACTACAGGAACCGAGGAAAATCTATATCTTACAGATGATCAGGAAACACAAATTCTTCAATCATTGGAAACCAAACGTGTTCTCTCCATTACTCCGGTATTGATCAGACCCGAATACACCTATTTGTATTTTAACGTATTCTTCAAATATAATTCGGCAACCACTACACTCTCCAAGGACAATTTGCAATTTAAAGTTTTAGATGCATTGAAGCAATATGAAACTGATAACTTGTTGGCATTCGATGGCATCTTTAGACACTCTAAATTTTTGTCCAAGATTGACAACAGCGATATCTCAATCTTGAATTCGGTGGCTCGTGTCTTTGCCTACAAAAAAATCGATCTGACTCCTGCAGACTATCAGTCATCAGTAGTATTCTCATTTGAATTGTCAAATTCTGATCAGACACAACCATTCATTCGATCCTCTCCGTTTGTGTTTAACGGATTGAGCTGCTTCTTGTCGGATGAGTATGACGCGACCAACACTGCCTTTCGCAATGTCTATACATATACGCTGAGTGCGCAAGGCAATCAGGTTCGAGTTCAGCAGAGCGTTGGAAAATTAGATGCTCTCACTGGTGTAATTACCTTGACAACTCTCAAGGCCGATGAAAACACAACTGTTGATATTTTTGTTAATCCTGCTGCAGATGATGTTCCGGTCATTCGCAATCAGATCTTGTTGATTGATTTTAACAAAACCACAATTGTCGGTGACATTGATGAAATCGTTACAGGCGGATCAAACGGAGCAATCAACTACACCACATTCAATCGAGACGTATGATACTTAGCGTAGCAGATAGCCGACCACGAAATCAAGAGTCGCAGCGCGTAAGCGAATTGTTGCCTCGTGTTGTGTCAGAGAACGCAACTGCATTGATTGGTTTTTTAGAGCACTATTATGAATATTTGAACAGCGTTGGTCTTCCGAGCAATGTTATTCAGAACATCACTGCCGAACATGACATTGACCGAGTCTCGGCTTCTTATCTGGATGCTATTCAGGCAGAGATTGCCAGCACTATTCCCAATTCAAGGGTAATTGATCGCGTATCGCTCTACAAAAAGATTGTAAAGTATTACAGCATTCGCGGCACTTCTCAGAGTGCAGTCATATTCTTTCGCATCTTTTTCGATGAATTTGTTGAACTGCTCTATCCGAAAGATTTTCTGTTTAAAACCTCGGATGGTTCAGGCGTCGGAGAAACTGACAGCTGGAAATATACCAATCGCAAAGGATTTGTCTCTGATCAAAACAAAATTCAGGATGGCTATTTCTGGCAAGAGTATTCTTATGCCATTCGTTCGGCTCTTTCATTGAGCGATTACGAAAAGCAATATCTCAAATTGGTTCACCCGGCCGGATTGTATCTTTATGCTCAATTGCTCTTGCTGTTTGAGCGCTCAAACGTCTGGAACAACGCGATTGACTATTCATCTCCGGATCCGATCAACGATTTGACCTGGCTCGATTCGTTTACGTCTCCTCGCAAGACAGATTCCAACTCGATTGCCTTTCACAGTCCAAAATATCAACCCGGCTGGGTGAGTGGAAGCGTCAGAACTCTTCGCTTCTTGATCGCATTCTTGCTCGAGGATGGTGCCGAGGATGATTTCATTCGTGCGGTCTACGTGTCGCTGCTGCTGTATGTAAAGGCCGATAAAGATCTCTATTCAACCATTTATCAAGAGCATCTTGGTCATATCAAGTTTTTTAATCCGGTGCAGTTGTGCGACGGCTATTTAGGTGTAACATTTCAAGATGTCAACAGACCATACAGCTCTACATCACGCAACGCATTTACAAACAACATCTCTTCGGAAATATTGTTTGATATTTGTTCATACATGCGTCCTGGCGGTATAAACACATATAGACGTCCTGACGGAATATCCATATACGTGCGCGATTGTTGAACAGAGCGAAATACAATTAAAAACGCTAAACCGTTCATTATAAATACTCATAACTAATACAGAATTAAATAGACATGGCTGCCATCATCACAGATAAATTTAGAAGAAACTCGGTTTCTACGGTGCTTGCCGATTTGGTAGGCGGAGATAACAACTACTATATTGGCATCGGAAAAACTGATGCTTGGCCTGTCATTGGAGGTTTTACCGAAAACGAAACTGTATACAACGTTGCGGCTCCTACAGGAACCAGAGACGAAATGAAGGAAGTTAGAAATAACCTCATCTCTCTTTTAAAGGTAGACAACTCCACTGCTCGTGTAGTTATTCCTAAAGTGGCATTCACCCTCAATAAAGTCTACAAGCAGTATTCTTCTAATGACGAATACGCATTTACTCCTACCGGCGAAACGCTTCCTTGCTATGCGATATACAACAACAAGATTTGGTTGTGCCTCAGATCAAGTGGCAACGCAGTAACTGCGGCTCCTGTTGGAGAAGCTCTGTACGAAGAAGTGACAGTAGCAACAGGTGCAACCACTTCTTCAACCTGGATCGCTATCGCCGAAACAGAAAATGCTGGTCCGTTCAATACAGATCAATTTGTCGCAGTGGTTCCACTTTCGGCAGCATATACAAATGAACCTGGTCTATCAGCAAATGCTGATACAGCCGGAAGAGTATACAGTTTTAATATCGTCGATGGAGGAACCGGTTATACTGGCACAACAACTGCGGTTTTGATCGGTGATGGCACTGCCGAACCAATCGCATTGACTGTTACCAAAACCTCCAATGTGATTACTGCTATTAACTTTACCTCTACAAACGCTACGCTGGGTTTCACAAACGCCACAGTGGTTATAACCGGTACAAACACTAGTCCTGCGGTCATCACAGCAAACATTGCTCCGCTTGACGGATTTGGCCCGACCATTTTAGACAATTTGCCAACATGGTTTATTGGTCTTTCCGCAGATTTTGATGGAGTGTTAGGAGGAGATGCCCAGATTTTAAAATATCGTCAAATTTCTCTGATTAAAAACCCTGAATTTGTGTTGGATGATTCGTCATCAGAATCGGCAGATGCTCTCAAGTATATTACCATAAATGCCGCAAGCATGCCAACCTGGTCTACAGGCATTGTCATCTCAGAAGAAGGAACAGCTTCCAAGGCATGGCTCGATGCCATTGTTGCACCGATAAGCGGCACCTCATACAAAGTATATTATCACCAGAATGATTCTCCATCTGTAAACTATGGGGCGTTCAGTGCAGACGGTGAGATAAATATTAGCGGTACAGCCTACACGATCACCGCGGCTCCTACAGAATCCGAATATGTTCATAATACTGGTGAAGTTCTTTTCATTGAAAATAGAAAACCTATTTCACGTGATGTGAATCAAATCGAACAAAT
>JAUKPS010007989.1:0-11176 GCA_032273165.1 Chlorellidium tetrabotrys | reverse complement strand
TGATTTATTATATCAAACAATGGTGCTTGATTTACGGAAGTTTTTTGTTGCGATCTAATCCATATGGTTCCATTAAAGTACCATTGTGCCTGTCCGTTACTGCCAGACTTGACAATAATAGTTTGTCCTTCTTCCACAGTTGCATCAGTGGCTTCTACCATGTATGCTCTGTATATCAGAGGATCAGGCAATTCTGTTACCTGTTCAATGCTGAAGTTGTATATTTTATTTCTTACGTCAAGATTGGTGTCGTTACTAAAAATAATTCTATCACCATCAGTGAACGTGACTGATTTATCGCCAACGGTGATGGTCAACTCAACTGGAATTTCGGGTGCAATATATGGGCAAATGACCCCTTGTACTTGTATATAGGCGTTGGTAATGATGTCGTCCAGTATGTCCACTGGCTGTTTGGCTTCTGTGCCAAAATTAAACAGTTGTAAATTGGGCTTAAATTCGATTATTGGTCTCTGGGCTCTTTTATTTTGATCTAGCATGAGATCAGTATCGTTGTATTGTGCTGTCGCTTCAATTACAGCCACATGAAACCATCGATTACTCCGAGTCCATCCATTTAAATCAACACTGCCGCGATTGATAGTCAAATAATCAGGTGTAGCTAGATCGTTGTCTAATTCAGGACAAACAAGATCACTGGCTAGAACTAATACAATTGCTGTTCCTACTCCTTCAACGTAATAGGTGTTGTTTGCGTACGGTTCAGTTGCTGTGCTGTCAAATGTTATTTTAAGTCCATTGGTGAATACTACTCCACCGGGACTAACATAGCTTGGTTGACCAATAATTTCTAACTCAGGGTCAATCACTGATGCCGCAGGGTTGATAAGTTGAATGCCGCCAACTGCATTGTCCGTTGTGCTACTTTGATAATATAGTAAACCCAGTGGTGCTGTAACTGCTGGAACTTCGTTGTAAATATCCAATCTACTGTAGAATTCTTTACCTGCATTTGTTGCACCTGCTACTATTCTAACCTTTTGCTCGTTAGTAACATTAAATTTATTTGAAAGATATATTCTTGGATTGCCTTGGTCATCATTTTCAATATTAATCTGATAGATGTTGTTTCGTTCATTAAACGGAATTAACACATCTTGATCTAAATAAATTGTATTGTCAACCATTCGTGCAGTGTTATGCCAATACACGTCATCAATGAATTGATTATTAACAAAAACAACTGTGGCATCTTCAAGACTTGTTGTTGGGCCGTCAATTCCGCCTAGTACGTTATCAAGGTCGCTTAATAAACATCCTTGTAAAGATTGATAACTTAGAGCAGTTGCATAATTTACATTATCAACAACTGTCATATTTGTCCATTGCACCTGTGCAGATTCTACCGGGACCTGGAAAATTACTTCTCCAACATCTTGTCCATTGTTGGTTGCTCCTAGTACATTTCTAGTAGACAAATTAGGTGCACCGGGATCTAATCCCAATAATCCAGGACTTGTTTGAATGTAAAATTTATTTCCTGGCTCATTATTGATAAAAGTGTACCTACCGCCCCTGGCCAATGTTAGGACAGGATTGGGCACATTGTTATATCCGCTTAATCTATAAGTTTGTGTAGTGGTATCAAACGTCACTGTAAAAGTTTGTTCCAACGGAACAGTGCTTGCAGTTATTAATACTGTGTCAGGGCCGTTTTCTAACCAATAATATTGAGCAAAATTGACAAACTTGTCAAGGTTAACTTGCGGATCATACGAGTAATATTCGTTATCAAACAATCTAGTTTGATTGTTACCAAACCCGCCGTAAAAATTAATTTTGTTAACAATGTCAGGATAAGTGGTAGCAAAAGTTAATTTGTTAGTTGTGGGATCTTTGACAATAATACTGGGCTCAAGTTGATAATCTTGTCTTGACTTAGTTGGTTCAGTAATATAACTGTCAGATGTTTTATACGATGGTGCTAGCTTTCTACCAATATATCCATTGACCTTGATTAGATTTGGTTCGCTTAACAGCTGATCAACTGTAGCATTTAGAAATTTTTTATTAGAGTCGGTTCTAAAAATTTCAGGTAGAAATTGTAATGTTTTAAAAGCTGCCATTGTTTATCCTAATTAACCACTTATGTTCAATTGTGCTGCTGTGATAGCTGAAATAATTTGTACATTATCAACTGTGGCTGCACTTACTAAAATTTCGTCTGGGTCGGCGTCAATTTGATACAACGTACCAAATTGGCTTCCTGCGTTTGATGGAACAATAACAATACTGCTCACATTTGGTACCAATGCTGTATGCAAATATGCACTTAGTTCGCTAAAATAAAAGGTCTCCCCAAAGTCCCAATTGTTAATATCAAAGTATGTGTTTATGGCCGCAACTACCTGGCTTTTGATTTCGTTGTCACTTATGTTTACATTTGAGTTTTTGATTACCTTGAATGTAGCTCTCAATGCTGCATTAGCTTTGGCTCCAAACAAAGGTTTAAACACTGCTGGATTATAAATGATACTGTCACTGATAGTTTTGTATGCTTCAATTGAACCAAATTCTGTTTTAAGATCGTCAATTGTGGGTGCCACCGGTTCTGCGACTCGATCACTGGTATCAGTGATATATGCAAAATAATCGTTAGAATATGTTTTAGTTAAAATATAAAAATCAATCAAATTATTTGGACTTGGATCTATTCTTCTATTGTTAGGAGCATTATGCTTGTATTGAAATTGCAAAGACTGTCTGCCAAGCTGTGCAATATAATTTGTCACCACAGTCAATGAGATTCCTTGTGATTTATAAAATACATTTTCATCCATGGCATAAAAAACAGTATCAATTGCATACAAGGAAATATTTGATAGTATATCTTGCTCAGTTGCGTATGCACTTACTATCTCTGTTTGATCCACTGGGTTGTATTGCAAGAAGTTGTATTGATCAAGAGATTCTACAAAATATACATATTTGTTTTCGGTGTTTACAGCGGGTTCCACTAGATCTACAAATAGATCCGGATCGTCGGGCACTTCGTCTAGGTTATCGTCGGGAAAAGTAATTTTTATTTTTCTATTGTCGTCAATGCCGTCGGGCCCAATTGCCCTATCCCAAATTCTGTAAGTTTGGCTGTAAAATAAAGCATTGCTTGAATCTGGTTCGGTATTGGTTCTTAAAACTTTTATGCTGTCTATCAATGTAGTAGCTGTTCTACTATCATACACTCTAACATCGGGATCAAAATAAAATCTTGTTTCAAATTCGCTTTGGAAAAAATAATTTATTCCTCTACTTGTGGTCAAATATTCACCATTGGCAAAATTTAAACTTAAAAACCAACTGTTATCTAATCCTGTGCCAGCTGTACTGCCTGCATTGGCCAAACTAAATGAGCCGGTTCCTAAATTTTGACTTTCAATAATTTGCCACGTCATTGTGGGTATATCATACCGTAATCCAAAAGTTTTGTAACTTAATATTTGTAATATAATATTATTAATCAGTGTTTCAGACCAATCATTTGCAAACATTGGAATAATTTCGCTAACAATTGCTCCTGTAGGAACTACTGTGCTCAATGTGGCTACAGAAGTCAACCCTGGAGAATCGTATTCAATGATACTGGCCCAAAGAGTTGTTCTTTGAAATTCAGTTAATGGAGTGCCAGTTTGCAATTGATTTTGTGCATCAAAATATTTTCCAGCCGGAGCAATAAATTTTACTAAACTGCCTTGAACCAAGAAAGTATAATTTGGGCTGTTGAATGTACCTGTACTGCGTCCACTGGAATTGGTTGTTTGTGTCCATACACCAACTGTGGCAACTGTGCCACTACCAGTTCCTGCTGCGGTCGCTGTAAAAATAGTACCCACTGTGTTTGCTGATGCGCCAAAATTAGTAAATGTAGTAGAACCAACGCTTACAATTTTGTACACCGTGCTTGCAACCATTGCTGTTGCGGCTATTGTTGGGCCTTGTGGACTATTTCTAGTGGCAGTATCGTAATACAAATGTCTAGTTGTAATACTAGAAATCAATGGTTTTAATGTATTGCGTACAATTGCATTTACTTCAATGCTGCTTGTGAATTGAAAATTTTCTGCTTCCTGATAATCTTCTTTAAAGATTATTCCATCTTGTGCAAAAATATTTGTACTAGAATACTTTCCAGTAGCGTCAATCACATCTAGATATCTGCTTATTCCGGAACTGGTTCTATTTACTGCCTTGAGTTTTAAAATATTATTAAATGATGTATACGGCAGTACATTGTAATCCTCGCCAGTGACCATACGATTTTGTGTATAGTACTGCTGAGGTGCTTTGGTCCGAACATCATCAAGACTTTCTCTTGATATAGCATTGGTTACTGTGTACTGTAAACTTGCTCTAACTGTCAGTGTTTCGGCTCTACCTGTTCGACCAACATAGGGAACATTAATAGTAATACCGGACATTTCGTCAGGTGTTACTTTGTAGGTTAGATTGTTACTTACTCGATAATAAATTCTAAAATTGCCTACTGGTACATTTGTAAAACTTCCGTCGCCAAATACCAAATCAATTTGATCATTGGCTCTGGTTGCAACACTGTAAAGATTGCGCTGCTCTGTGTTGTTGTAGATGACGTTGATACCGTTTACAGCAGGTACCTGAGTCCATAGTTCAGACAATGCGCCGCCGGATGTTAGTTTATATAACCATACATCTGTGTTGTTAATGTTATCAAAATTGATGTTTACAATCCTGTTAGGCAAACTTTCTGTGATTGTAAAATCAAGACTTTGTAGTTCGCCCTGTTTAAAATAGAAAAAATACCCGGTGTTGTTGCTGGCATTGCCTTGATTATCATTTCTGTAAAGAAAGTTAAAAGCACCTCCTGGACTTGGAGTTGATTCATAGACATAATTTTGATTGTTGCTGGTGGCGCTTACTATTTCAAACGCATATGTGACTCCAGCAATACTGGCCGAATACGGATAAGTTGGACTAATGCCTCTTATGATATCTACTGTGTATTCGTCTGTCTTGACTCCACTTAAACTTTTGGTAGCACCAGGCTTGCCAATAGCTTGAGATGCTACCAACGAAGCACTCAACACTGAAGTAAATTGTTCTAACCAATTTTCATTTGTACCATCATTCCAATTGACAATAATATTACTTAGATTGACTCCGGTGCTGTCAAATATTGTTTCAGTGGTGCTTATACTATCAAATTTTAAAAATCCAGTGGCTG
This sequence comes from Chlorellidium tetrabotrys, assembly GCA_032273165.1. Classification (NCBI taxonomy): domain Eukaryota; class Xanthophyceae; order Mischococcales; family Botryochloridaceae; genus Chlorellidium; species Chlorellidium tetrabotrys. Next base: position 5,958 of record JAUKPS010007989.1, on the reverse strand, counting down.
GAATACTGCGCTTGGGATTGTAACTGACTAATCTTGCCAGTTTTAAAATACTGTCTCTACGTTCAGCAGTATCAATGAAATTCTCGCGGGCATTTAAATCTGCTCTAAAGGCTAAACTCTGGCCCAGAAATGCAATTAAATCAATTAGGGCAATGTACTCTGAGCTTTCAGTAAAATCGTTAAAATCTTCTGGATAATAAGTGCGTAAGTATTCGATCATGCTCTTACGCAACGTTTCGTAATCAAAGCTTTGAAAATCGGCTTCTCTGAAAGTCTGATAAATTTTGGTCCAATCTTGTTGGACTAATAAACTGGTTTGTCTTGTAGTAATGGCCATATTAATACCCGTGTTCTAGTATTTATTGAAATTATAAAGTGGTATTTTTATGCTGCTACTACAGTGTTGAGATCTCTGTTGAACTGTAGATTTATCACGTCGCTATAATTGTCAGGTAATACTGTTAATTCAATTTGTACTTGTAACCCCAGATCAAGCTGATCTACCAGTACATTATCTACCTTAATTCTAGGATCGTATCCAATTATTCGTTGAATATCATCTACAACAAGAGCTTTTACATCGGCAGTTAAAGGTTCAAACATGACATTCCATATTATGCTACCAAATTCAGAATTCATTAGCTTTTCGCCTTTTCTGATAGCAAAATGGTTTAGTAAATCGCGTTTGATCAGATCTACATCAGTCAAACGAAACTTTTTTGTTTGATCAATAGTACTAAAACCTTTATATCTTACTCTAGCCATAACTGTATTTATTCTGTTTATTCTGGCACATCTGCACCTAAATTGCGTATTGCATACCGTCCAGCATTGAAGTAAATGTGCCCCGGACGCCCTTGGCTGTCAACAGTTGATCCAGTTTCTCTCCAAACATTGGCTCTAGATGCAATAGAATAATTTTCTAGGTTAATTGTACCATCGCTGTTGTATACCGTTTGTTTTAATACTGGATTGCCCAAGTCCTGATATTGATATGCTAGTGACATCATGCCGGCAATAGTTTCTTTGCTGTCTCCGTCCCTTATTGCACCTTGTTTTGCTAATGCCTGGTATTGTTCTTGTAAAAAAGTATTCATTATGCTGTCTTGTACTTCAGTTGCAGACAAGAATATTTCATTTGAATCTACACCGTCTTTGGCCGCCCAGGAGCCGTCACTGTTTTTGTAACCGTATTTGGTTAATAGATAATCTGAGTTCTGATATTTTCCTAATTTTAACGGAAATACATTAAAATTTATTTCACCGCTGGCAGCGTGATTGCTGCCCAGCAGTATTTGATTGTTGGTCAAAAAAGCAGTGCCCGTACCTGACCCAGCTGCATTTGCTATAAAAACATTACCAATTGCTACATTAGCTGTATCAGTGTTGACCCCTATCAATGAAAAATTGGTAGTTCCTATACTTGTTATTGTATAGGTAAAGCCAGGAACAAAATTTCCAGCCGCGATGTTCCCGCCTACTGATTTTTTAATAATCATGGTATTACTACCAAAAGATCCAGTGCTTGGCAATTGTATATTTGCAACCATTCCAAGTTGTATATCCTGATGATCAGAATTGGTTATAGTAATTGCTGCCGTATTTGCAAAAGAAGTATTTGCGTTAATTATAGCTTTAAACGTTCCAATTTGTGGAACACCTATATTGACTGTGTTTGTATTAATGTTGCTTTCTAAACTGCTAATTTGAATCAGCACACATTTTGTTTCAAATTTGGTCAAGGTTTCTATGTTGGGCTTGACCTTGTCTAAGCTGAATCCTCTTGGCGCTGAAGTACTTTCAAGTGCTAGTCTGCTGGCAGGATTGATTATTACATTATTTGCTGCATCAGTTATTCCCCGATTGGCCATTATTTTTTTCCTGGTGTTTGTGGCATTGGTTCAACTGTTTTGCCGTTGTTCTTTTTAAGTTTGCCAGTTTCTCTAGTCCAAGGCTCATGAGTTGGCGCAAACGGTGCTAGACTTTCAAACGGGGTTGACGAAGCTTTCCATAATTTTAAATTGTTATCATAAGCAACATTGGCCTGTTGATAGAATTCTAAAGGTAAATTTGTTAGAGGTGCGGCCGGTGCGGATGTGTTTAAAAATATTTTTCTGCCCTTTAACACTAGGTCAGCCGAGGTTTGCCAGCCGCCAGTGACCGATTGCATCAGCAGACTGGTGCCGCTCTTGATACCAACGTTGCCGGCATTTAACGCAATGTTTTTTGTTGCTGTTAATTGATAACTTTGTGTTTGATTCAGAAAGTACTTTTCCGCAAACATTTTAATGGTATTGCCACTGTGGAAATTGATATTGTTATCGGCATGAAAATTGATATCTTGTTGTGCTCGTACACTGACATTGCTGTTACTAAAAATATTAACACTGCCATCCGGTGTTAATTCAATCCAGGTTGTTCCGCGACTGTTACTGATGTACATCAGATCTTCGGTGTCGTGCATTAGAATCTGATGGCCACCGCTGCTGCGTAATCTCAGCAGCCTGTCCTGTCCATAGATATCGCCGTCGTCCATTATGAACGAATGACCACCTTTCCTGTTAGGAAAAGTTTGTACCAATGCAATTGGTAACGATTGATTTTTTAGCAGTTCTTCCAAGTTGGGGAAATCTGTTGTGTCCGGCGAAGTGCGGCCTGGACTGCTTAATCCTACCACTTGACTGGGAGTTTCTCTCTGACTACTACTTGTTATTGTTCCACGAACAGGATCATAATCCAGTCCCTGTTGTATAACAATATTGGCTTGCCATGTATGTACTACTTTTGGCAAATCAACAAATTCTGCGCTCTGGTCAACACTTGATTTTTCCATAATAAGTTCTGCCGTTGGCAGATAACTATCTGGTGTGAGTCTTCCTAGTCCAAAACTAGGATCATTGTTTATTCTACCAGTGGGCCTAGCTAACCCTGGTACCATGTGCATGGTTTGAAGATTTGGAATGCAGCCGATCCAAAATCCTCTAGTAGGATCTCCCATAACAAAAGTCACAAGAACTTGATTGTTTATGTCAGGAGGTACTGCCCAGAATCCGTAGGTTTGCTGTGATTGTGCGAAACTGTTTGCATCAAGCGAACCTGGGAGTCCCGCAGTACTGCCAAAGAATGGGCTAGCATATCTGACCACATACCATTTGGTGGGATCGTCTTCTTCTCCGCCAATGTCGGCAATCCAAACAGCCAATCTACCCTGTCTAGCCGGATCAACATTGTTTTTTATAATGCCTATAAATGGCCCAGGATCTAGTTTGACGCCGGTAGGTTTGTTGCCACCGGACCAGTCTGGGATTCTATTGGTACTTTGTTTATCGCTGGCCATTATTGATTAGCTCCTGGATATACCGGTGTCGGGTTCGTAACATACGGTTCATTTTGATAATTTGTTTGATAAAGTTTACCTCTCCATTCGAACACACCCCCTGGGCGGTTTCCAAAATCTTTTCTAGCTTGTTTAAACGCTTCAGGGAAAGTCAATCCAGTTTTCAACTGAGGAGCTACGTTTTGAGCTGCCCCGGCATTTTCTGGTGCTCCTTGATTATTTACGGCTGGTTTGGCGGCTGCTCCAGATAATTCTGGAGACACAGTTGGTGCTACCCCGGCTGGGTTCCTGGATATTGCACTTCGTTTTGATTCATCTAGTCCTTCACTTTGCTTGGCACTAGCAGTTTCAGTTGATGCTCCTGACTGTGTTGTCTTAGGTGCAGTCACTGATATTTCAGGCAAGGTTTCGGGGATCCTAACAAGATCAAGAGTCTGAGTAAACTCGCCACGACTGAACGTGCTCTCTACTTGAAGAACTTTGTAAACTCCACTAAAAGTTCCATCCGTTGTTCTACCATTGGTCAATTTATCTTGTTTGTTAACAATACCAATTGAATCGTCTATGTCTACTGCATTTTTAAATTGTACGCGAACATTGACTTGCTCGGCATCAAACAATATTTGACCCGATGCAGCAATAGGCGCAGTTGAATTGGCAAATCGCTCGCCTAATAATTTAGCATATTCTTCAGGACTGCCTGGATTAAAAAATATGTCATCCTGCTTGATAAAATCTGGATCCCCAATGATCTGCAGCTTGATATTCAGTGCATCACCACGCTGACTGGTATAAAGACTTTTTTTAAGGTCTGCAACTATTTTTTCATTGGGATTGGTAGCCGTATTCATTGAATTACTGTCTTTGTTTGACCCAACATATATGATAGCACTTGGCGGATTTGTTTGTTGTGCGGCTGCATTGGTACTAAATTGTGTATCTGAAATGTCACCGGCATCGCTGGTACTACTGGTTCCTAATCGAGCAACTTGATTTCTATAAGTAGTCAGCTGAGTATAAAAAGTGCTATCAAAGTCTATATCAAGTCTTGTAATGTCTTGATTTTTTCCGGTATAAAAATAATTGTACTCTCTAACAACAGATTGTTGATTATTTTGTGCAGTGGGTCTTGGAAAGTTAGGATGATAAGCGTTCACAGCACTATACGGTAGAATAGAATACAGTATTGTTTTACTGTAAGCATTTCTCGATGCGTCAAAGTCGTTTAAGGCCACTGTGGGTATCACTTTATACCATTTTAATGGCGTAGCAGGTTTTTTCTCTTCTTGTCTTGCCGGCTTGCCATTGTTGTACTCTGCTTGTTCGGCTTGAGTGTTGTTTTCTTTGCCTAGTGTTTTGATTTGATTTTTTACATATTCGCTTTTGCCCATGACCATGTCAATGATGTCTAATACGCTGGTGCCCGGATTTATGGCAAAACTTTGAGTTTTTTTGTATTGTGGATCTGTTTTACCCACTGTAGCAGTTTGAGGAACCATTCTTGTGTCTGTGCTCTGGGCTGTGGCATCCACAATTGGTGAGTCCGATATTGCTTTGTCAGGTATGTTAAAGGCGATCTTGGCAGGAGTCAGTTTACTTAATTTTTGCTCTTTGGCTATGTTTTCTGTGTAACTGTTATACGCCGCTGTTAAACTTTTAGTTTTATACGTAATTGCATTTTTTATCGCACGTCGTTGATTTTCAATTTGATCGGGTGTTGCTGGGGTTCCTCCAGATTTATTATTAAAGTCCTCAATCCAGGCTTTTAAATCGCTTTCTAATCTTTCTTCTTGCGATTTGATTTCTCCAGCAAACAACTTAACAAGGTCATCAGTAGTACTGAAAAACTCTCCTACTGTGCTGGCCTCGACATTCATTGATACCGGCATAGCAGCCGTACTCAAACTAAATGCAGTGTGATTGTATGGCATTGCTTTGAGAGCATAAGTAGACCCACTGCCTGACGGTTTTATTTTCATTTCTAGCAATTTGATTGCTATTTTTTTTGAGTCAATCACATTGGTAGTTTGTTTCATGCGAGTCAGCTGTTCATCAGTGGGACTGGCCAACAAGTCAATTTGTAACAGATACGGCTGTTCCATGTAGTTTGTGTTCTTGTCCCCGCAAGTTTCGCATGCACTTAACAATCTGTCTAACAAGCTCAAACCATACGGTTCTGTAATATTGAATGATATTTCAATGGCGTTAGACGCTTTGCTTTTTGCATTTAATCCCACAATAGTGGTCATTGACAAATTGTCAATAAAAAAATCTGTTTGAAAGTCTGGGTGTCTACCAGCTTTGGTCTGTGTCGTCGACACATCTTCAAATCCACCACCGGGTGCGCTTTGTCTGGTTGTTTCTGTGTTGATTGCGCCCGGTGATGCAAATCCAGCACCGCTGCTGATTAGTGAAAATGTTGGTATAAAAGTTCTTGGGTTACTGGCCAACGCATTGAAATCCTTGGCCGTTAATAAAAACAATGTGATTCTGTATGTGTAACTGGTATAATCATGCAATTTGTTCTTTGGCAATTGAAAGCCTGCGTATGAATCGTTGGTGCCATATTCAGATGTGTTACCTGTTACACCTTTTCCTGTGACAGAACCGGCGCTGTTGTT
>JAUKPS010007878.1:0-11189 GCA_032273165.1 Chlorellidium tetrabotrys | reverse complement strand
GTAAAGTAAAGTACAATAGAGTAAAATTTTTAGCAGCGTCATAGACCTGCAACCAGTGTGCTTTAGAATACCAATAAGATGAACATTGTATGACCAGTCCGAATGGTGTACCATTAGTGCTTGACACTAATCCCTTATTGTTGTATAATAATATTTTTAAGGCAAATAAAATATGACAAAAACAGTTCGCGTAATGAATGACACAGATAAATGTGTAGAGAATGTTGGCAACAGATTCGATTTAGTTCTTATCGCAAGTCAACGTGTTCGTGAACTAAAACGTGGTGCGGTGCCTAAGGTAACGACTACCAGTACACCAGTAGTAGCTGCACTCGAAGAAATTCAAGCAGGCTTTATTGGTCGTGAGTATTTGAAAAAGATCAAATAAGTTACTGCATTGTATATCGTTAGATATATAATAGTAACAAACAAATTTATTCCTCGATAGCTCAGTGGTAGAGTAGTTGACTGTTAATCAATTGGTCCCTGGTTCGAGCCCAGGTCGAGGAGCCAAATATAACAATGATTAGTTTTATTAAAGATTGCCTAAGAAAAAGAAAGATCCAGCATTTCTTATACGTTCATATTTTATTTTTGAGCGGACTAGTATTGTTAGATATTTCTTTGGCAGACTTAGCTTATAGCTTTTTATTCTTTATACTAATTGTTAGTCCTATATCATCTGTAATACTGCATAATAAATTCAAACATGAGTATGTTGAGTTTAGAAACAGTATAGCAGAGTGGTTTGGATTGCTTTATATTTGCATTTATAGTTTTTGGAAGTCGGATGACTTTAAAAGCTATCACATATTGCATCATAAGGCATGGTTAACTGACAACGATCCTACTGCGGTAGAGATTAGACAAGGTAAGCTACGATACTATGTGGGTTTAACAGACCCGTGTCCTATTCCCAAAGTTCATACTAAGGAAACTTGGAAGGTTGATTTTATGAATCAACATTTTTGGACTATCAAAGGATTGGCATATCTTGCAATTGTTTTGTTGTTCGGTTTAAAGATTTTTTACTTGACTGTAATTGTACAACAGTTGTACAATTATGTTCATGCAAAGATACATGATATGGTCTTTCATTCTTCGGATCACTTGGGCCCTGCAAAGGATGTTCCTTGGTTGTTTCCATTTTACTTTAATAGTGCATGGCATATAGATCATCACAATGAATATAGCAAAGTAGAAGAATGGAGATTGCCTTGGATCAATGCACAATACTTATTCACCTGCTTACTAGTCAAAGACATTGACAATAAAGAAGAATAAGTATATAATAAGAATAACGCACCGGTGATGGAATTGGTATACGTGTTGGTCTTAGAAGCCAAATTTTGTGAGTTCGAGTCTCACCCGGTGCACCAATTATAATGAAAATAAAGTTTTTTACAAATGGTTTAACAATTCCCAGAACCTATGAAACTAGGGCGATTCCGGAAGTTGCCAGCGAGCAGTTGTTATTCGACATGGAATCAGTTGTTATTAAACCTGAATTTGAATCTTTATATATTAACCCTTCTTATTTCTTTCTAAAACACTACTATAGTCTTTATGGAAAGAATGATAAAATAGAATGGTTAATACCTGAGTTGATTCTAATAGATAAATTGCCAGAAATTATCGAGCAAACTGTTAAAGAACAACCTGATATTATCGGTATGGGTATGTATGCCTGGAACGAGCAGTATAATCTCACTTTAGCTAAACAGTTAAAGTTACTTTTGCCAAACTCGACAATTATCATGGGTGGTCCGCAATTGACCGCGCATAAGGAAACAGGATTTTTTAAAAATCATCCTTATGTAGATTATGTAGTATATGGTGATGGTGAAAAGGCATTTCAATTATTAGTAGATTTCAAATCTGGATTAATTGAAAACACGGATAGTTTTGTTAACATCGTTGAGAATGATAATGGACAAGAAAAAGTTTATCCTTACGAAATGTTAAGGGATGAGCAGTATTTTAATACCAGTCCGTATTTGTCCCAGGAAGAGCATATTTTAGAATCATTGAGATATGCAGATGAAAAAGTTGAAAGAACAAATTTTATTTACGGCACACCCTATGCTTTTGAAATAGGAATAGAGTTTGCTAGAGGATGTATGTATGCTTGCACTTTTTGTGATTGGAGTCAAAATCTTACACACAAAGTAACTCGCAGAAAATATGACTGGAAAAGCGATATTGATTTTTTCCATCGTCACGATATTAGACTATCTGAAACAGATGCTAATTTTGGACAATGGAAGGAAGATATAGAGATTTATGACTATGCGGCATCGTTGTACGATCCGTTTAGAAAATTTCGATTCCCGGTTGTTAATTCACCAAAGTTAAAAAAAGATATTACTGAATATCTAATTAGAAGAAATGTTCAAGTTTACGATTATCCTCCAATGATATCATTCCAGGATTTGAGTGAAGAAGTTTTGAAAAATATCGATAGGCCTAGCGTAAGCTGGGAAGATCATAAAATCTTAATAAACAATTTGAAACGCGATTTGACCTTAGATCAATTTCGGCAAGTACGTGCTCAAATTATTTTAGGATTGCCCGGTCAAAGTGTTGACCTTATTAAGGAACATGTAGTACAATTGCTATTAGCAGGAGTGGTGCATATTCATTTGGGGCAGTGGGTACTATTACCAAATAGTCCGGCCGCTGATAAATTTTATCAAAAACTACACAAATTAGAATTTGAAGATATTTATATAATTCGTAGATATGAACAAGAGCTACCAAACTTGGAAGCAATATATGCAGATACTGCGGGCGACAGGAGTATATACGGATTATCTTCTGCAGGCAAATGGATTATTAAAAATAAGGACATGAGTCACAGAGATTTGATTATTGCAACTATTATAGTCAGACTTTTTAACGCAATGCCAGTGCATCTTAAAGAGAATAGAACTGAGAAAGAGATTAGAAATACAATTGATAGGTTGCATTCTGCGGCAATTAAACAAGCAGATGAGCAAATAAAATTGCATCAACCTTTGATGGATAAGTACAATATAACTTTTCTAGGCAGTTATAATAATTTTACTAAAATATTATCGTCTAGGTGGTAAGTTATTGCGGGGTTCGTATAGTGGTAATACCTTAGCCTTCCAAGCTAAAGCGAGGGGTTCGATTCCCCTACCCCGCTCCATTTTGTAAGTGTATAGCACACCCAGCTGATAAGACTGGCTCTGTAAGTGAAAAAGTTGTATACTTTCAAAATTGATATAACGCGGGGATTCAGGGTAAGGGTCAGTCTCATAAGCTCGGCCCCGAAGGTTCAAATCCTTCCCCCGCAACCAAACAAAACGCCTGGGTGCGTAGAGAGGTGATACGTCTCCTTTACACGGAGAGCGATACTGGTTCGAGTCCAGTCCCAGGTACCAAGTTTAGTAAGATGTATGGTTTGACCACAACGACACGTGACAAGGTAAGACATCTGAAGTGTAAGTAGCAGGTTTGGTCATGCTTACACACTAATTAGTTTTAGGATGCTGACAGCAAATTTTAGCTTAATCCAAACCAGAGGCCCGGTTCGATTCCGGCTAGTAGTGTAATGGTAGCACACAGGTCCACAGCGAAAAAAGCATCCTGTTAGTTTAGTTCGGAGTGTAGCGCAGTCTGTTTGAGTATATACTCGTTCTTTGCGCTAAATGATAAATAACTGTATGAAACATGTTAAATGTCAGTACTGCGATAAGGAAACAAATACACAAAATATTAAAAGACATGAAGATAATTGTTATCTGAATCCTATTAATATAAAAGAGTGTGTAGTATGTTCAACTCCAATTAAAGATTACAAAAACTCAAAAGGTACTTGTAGTCGTAGTTGTGCTAATACGCATTTTAAGAGTGGTGAGAGTAACGGTAACTGGAAAGGTGAAAAATATCAATCTATTTGCTTCTTACATCACGAAAAGAAGTGTGTAATATGTGACGAGGACAAGATTGTAGCGGTTCATCATTATGATTGTAATCATGATAATAATGAGCCTGCCAATTTAGTTCCGCTTTGTCCTACACATCATAGTTATGTACATAGCCGTTATGTTGACGAGGTTCAGCCCGCAATAGACGACTATGTTGAAAAATATAAACTCCGTATAGCGTAACCCGGTAGCGTTCATGGTTTGGGACCATGCGGTGAAGGTTCAAATCCTTCTACGGAGACCAATTTTTAGGATACTTTCAGCAACATAAAATGCATTGAAAGCCTCGTGTCGGTGGTTCAATTCCACCCCCTTCCACTAAGTGTATTGACATGCACCATTCGAAAGATGTAAGTGGGTAGACATGGTAGTATTGCTTGTGATACAGCAGTATAACGCCGTGGTTTGTACACTTAGTGGAAGGGTAGCTCAGTTGGTAGAGCAGAGTTAAAAAGCGTATCCTGTTTTATTTGACCGCTTAGGTTCTTTTCAGCAATCTTATTAAATCTTTCTGTAAAAAAGACGGGCCAGGTTCGAATCCTGGGTACAGCTTGGTCAGCACGTACTGGTGTAGTGGTAGCACATAAAATGAGAACCTGTTATGGGGGATTGGCGTAATTGGTAACGCAGTAGCTTTGCAAGCTTCAGTCAGGAGTTCGAATCTCCTATCCTCCACCAAAGTATTCATGCACAGATGGCAGAGTGGCCCAATGCAGTGGATTGCAAATCCGCAAAACCGCCAGTTCGAATCTGGCTCTGTGCTCCACTTTAAAATCAAAGTACTACAATGTCCTTTCAAATAGAAAGGTTGTTGACAGTAATTGGATTTTTTGCTATAATAGATACATGTTAAGAAATTAACTAGTTTGTTCAGATAGGTCCAACGCATACGCAACGGCACTGAAACAAAGTAGTTGACAATTAATCAAAACAGTGTTATAATTAACACTTAGCAGCAAACGATAGAGTAGTTGCTTAAAGTTCATTAAAAATGTATTGATAGGTTCTGTCTCGTTATTAACGAGAACCATGGGGTTAGCTCTTCGGAGTGAGGTGAACGAAAGTTTGTGATAAAGACGTGAGTCCTAAGCATGTAATGTGTGTAACACACCCTATCAATATGTTTTGAACATTGTTCATTAAAAATTTAATTAAGTGATTTTTCTCGCAAGACAACACAAAGCACGTTTTGATGCTGAGTGATAACAGTCCACAATGCTGTGAAGCAACGTGTAGCGAGTAATCATATTCAAGTATAATTAAGTAGCGACTATTGCTGGAGGCGGTAATACGTAATGATTGTACTTGAATATGATTAAAGATCATATTGAAATGCATTAGATCCCTTTTAGTCAGGCGCTATTAGACGCAGGATTAGATCCCTTTTAGTGTGTTTCAATATGATTTTGCTCCGTTCGTCTATCGGTTTAGGACACTAGCCTTTCACGTTAGTAAGATGGGTTCGATTCCCATACGGAGTACCACTTTTGAGGTGACGCTACAGTCGTAACTGCCCGGGCAGGAGAAGACAAAAAGCCTAAGCATGCAGATGAGCTCGCATGGCCTCGAATCGTTTTTGGAGATGTAGGAAAATTGGTAACCCCAGTGGACTGTAAATCCGCCGCCCGAAAGGCACTACTGGTTCGACTCCAGTCGTCTCCACCAAACACTAAGACAATACTCAGTAAGATGAGTAGACGGAAACCGACCCGGGAGAGACTTCCCGGGCTTCACGAAAGTGACGAACGATAAGCAAAGTCGGTCCAGTAGGGGTACGAAAAGTATTGTCAGCGGAAAAACTGCAACAAGGACAGAAGTTTGAACTAGCAAAGGCTAGGGATGGCGCCGTGTATTCCTTGAACAAATTTTATGCTTCGTTAGCTCAATTGGGAGAGCGCGACACTGTCACTGTCGAGGTAAGGGGATCGAAACCCCTACGAGGCGCCACATAATTGGAACGGTCCCATAATGGTATTGGAGCGGATTGCTAATCCGTCGACTTGCGAAAGCAGGTTTCTGAGTTCGAGTCTCAGTCGTTCCGCCAATTATTTCTTGTGCTTGATTTTATCGTTGATGTCCCTGCGTAGAAAGGGATCAGTTAACATTAGTCTTGCCATAAGACCAGTTAAGTAGCCACGTTCATATAACATTTGTTCGTGACTAGTTTTGAATTTACGATTTTGCATTTTTAGCAAAGTTTCGATTTGTTGTATGCAGTCTCTTAGGTCCATACTATATTTATTTTATGGATCTAAACTGTGCATAAGTAATTTTACGCCGTTTTAGCTCAGTTGGCCAGAGCACTCGCCTTGTAAGCGATAGGTCCCCAGTTCGAATCCGGGAAGCGGCACCAAGTATATGCGGGAATAGCTCAGTTGGTAGAGCACTTGCTTGCCAAGCAAGATGTCGGGAGTTCGAGTCTCCTTTCCCGCTCCACATAACACGGAAAGTAATGCAGCGGGGATGGTCCTGCGACTGGCCTTGAAAACCAGGTTCTCTTAACAGGGATGGGGTTCGACTCCTCTGCTTTCCGCCAAACAATATCTCTCTGATGTAATGGCAGCATAGCGGTCTCCAAAACCGTTCGTTGGGGTTCGAGTCCCTGGGGGGATGCCAATTTTAGGCTACGTTCAGCAAAGTCATTTATGACACGTTGGTTCGATTCCAACATTATCCGCATTGGATGATTCGCTCAATGGTAGAGCAATGGCTTCATCGCCATCAATAAAAAAGTAGCCTGTTATTTTAGTGCCCCTGTAGTTTAATGGTAGAACAGCGGATTTATATCCCGTATGCAACAGATAATTGGTTAGTGTGGGTTCGACTCCCGCCGGGGGTACCAAAACATTGTAGTAGACAATAAATCCAATTTGTTGTATAATACATTTTTAGTTAGGAAAAGCAATGAAACAGCGGAAGCAAAAATTGCCGCGCGAGCGCAATCACTTTGTGGCCGCGGCATTGTTTAGAAAAGCGGGCTCACATGTGAAGCCCCATAAGTCCTTGCGTAAGCAAGAAAATCAATCTTTTATTAAAGAGGTAATGGCATGAAACGTTCAGGTAAACGATAGTGTCATCCTAGACCCCCGTATGGTCCTGGATGGCACGTAAAAGAAAATTAATTACGATTCCATCCTTAGCTGGCGTTAACGGTAGCGTACTCGGCTCTTAACCGATGAGGTGTCAGTTCGAATCTGACGCTAAGGACCATATGGGGGTATAATTCAACGGCTAGAATATCCGGCTTTTAACCGGTCTATCAGGGTTCGATTCCCTGTGCCCCTACCATATAAAAACACATTACATCTGCTTGAATCCGGAATATAAGGCAGTCACAGCACTAAGATGTTGGTAGTGTGTTTCTATATGGTATTAGAGATTGTTGATAAAGCGCATAGCTTTATTGATGTTTGTAAAGTATCTAAGTTGTAAGTCGCAGAAGTATATATCATATACCACAATGCAACATACACCTTGATCACTAAGTGATAAATCAAAGTTTAAACCGCTAGGGGTAATACTCTTAAAGGTTTTCACAAAAGTATTTAGCACCGGGTTAGCTCAGTGGTAGAGCAGCGCCTTGATAAGGCGTTGGCCGCAAGTTCGAATCTTGCACCCGGTACCACATATATTGCCCCGTAGCTCAGAGGAAGAGCACTCGCTTGATAAGCGATAGGTCGACATCTCGGAATTGTCCGGGGCAACCAATATGGAACTATAGCACAGCGGTAGTGCAGCGTCTTCATACGGCGTTGGTCGTAAGTTCGAATCTTACTAGTTCCACCAGTTTATATGCCTCTAGTGTTAATGGCAGCACGACGGTTTCCAAGTCCGTTTGACAAGGTTCGAGTCCTTGGGGGTATGCCATATTATGGGAAGTGACTGTCACATATGGGAGACAGCGGTTTGTAACTCAAGCTGGGCAGTGGTTCAACTCCACTACTTTCCACCAGTTTTAGGATGCGTCCAGCAATTTTTATAATTCAACTGTTAATTGAAAAATAAGCATCCTGTTTTATTTGATCCCGGATAGTGTAGTGGTAACACAACAGACTTTGACTCTGCTATTGTAAGTTCGATTCTTACTCCGGGTGCCAGTTTTATGCGCGGACATAGCGCAATAGGTAGGAGGCAACAGACTTAAAATCTGTACAGTATGGGTTCGAATCCCATTGTCCGCACCACAGTTTTTAGGATGAGTACAGCAATCAAATTTTTGCAGCCAAAACTTTGCAAGCCAGCCCATTGGGGGCAGATGTCGTGGGTTCGACTCCCGGCTTAGACACATCATCCTGTTATTTTTAATGCCCAGGTAGTGCAATTGGTAGGAGACAGCGGTCTTAGAAGCCGTACAGTGTGGGTTCGAATCCCACCTTGGGCACCAACCTTTTTTGAGATAGACGGTAAAATTGAGTCCCTTGTATTCTAGCGCATTGTGCTGATGCGTGACACACCAGTAGAATTGTACAAGGTTGCTAAACTCTTTTATTCGAGACAAGCCAGTGAGTCCTTCAGAAAGATAGCTGGTCTCTCAAAAACCTATTTTCGGTCCTTGGTGAAATGGATATCATCTCTGGCTTCGAACCAGAGGGTGTGGGTTCGATTCCTGCAGGACCGGCCAAAAGATTAATGCCCACGTAGCGCAATTGGTAGGAGGCAACAGTTTCAAACACTGTACAGTAGGAGTTCGAATCTCCTCGTGGGTACCAATAATAACCATTCAGAAAGAAAGGTTGTTGACATTAAATTCGTTTAGTGTTATAATAGATACTTAGTTAGGAAACATTGTTGTTTAGTGACGCCGCGTGAAACTCGCGGGTAGCGCCAAAAAAGAACGCAACAGTGGACGACTTGCTTCGCCTCAAGCGTAACCTAAATAAGTGTTTAAAGTAGTTGACAATAATTCAATTGTTTGCTATAATAGATACATGTTAAGAAATTAACAATTGTTCTTTAAAAATTTAAGTTAAGATTTTTCTTAACATATAAAAACGCATTAGACCCCCGCCGGGGCCCGTTAGCTATAGGTACTATGCTAATGTGTTTTTATATTTTAAGATTAAAAGGGGCAGTTTAATGTCCTGCAAAGAGTATGGTTCGCCCAGCTTGATGCGAAGAATAAGCTGAGTGATCAGCCCAAAGCACAAGCATCCTACATGCCTGCGCCAGTAATGGTTCGTTTAAGCAAGCCTGCTCAGACCCGTGAGGGTCCGATCACTGATAAGACCGGTGGTTGTAACAATGACGCTGGATGTTGTGGAAAGAACGTTTGCTTACAAGCCCGAAAGGGGAACTTGAGTAGATGGAAAGTAACAGGTGGTGCTGACTTCACAACTAAACCAGTCCAGTTAATTGGTATGGGAAAGGGTAGTGTTATAGTCCGAGATGTTGCAGTCAAGGGCGGTAGCGCAGTTTGAGTGGTCAGTGGGGCTGTCAGGAAACTGGCGGGGCAACACAGATCGCAAAAGACGTCTGAGTAGTTCGCAAGACCAAAGGAACGTGGTGTGTTGTATTGGGTATTCCAAAAGAGTATTCAGCAACAGAGTCAGCACATCGCAGTAGGTTTACAGTAGCACAATGGTAGTGCAATTCCCTTTTAAGGAATAGGCTGTTGGTTCAAATCCAACCTTATATAAAACGCAAAGACTGACTCGGTCGTATGTGAAAAGTATCTAACGCTCAGGGCGCAAGCCAACTGAGTCTGGTAAAGCTCGCAAGGTGATATCAGTTTATACTGGAAGTTTCGTAAGGTGTTAGCGCACTTGAATGGCTCGCAAGGTCAACGGGATAGATGGTGTAGAGTAGCATGCGATGACAAGCCTACTGCCTGGCTTTAAAAACGGCGATACTGCAAGCGGACCAAGTTACATGGCGACATGGATTTGGTGGATGTCTAGAGAAGCTGTGCTCGCAAGGTGCAGTATAATGCTAGAGGCGTTTGTGGGAGAGATGTAATCTCAGTCCTCCACTTTATATAAAAACACACTGGGGTTCTCTAGAGAAACTCAAAATAAGTCCAAGGACGAGATTTTGCTGGGACGAGATGACAGTGTGTTTCTATATAAATAAACACGACGCAGAGTGGAGAAGTAGTATCTCATCGGGCTCATAACCCGGGGACCGGCGGTGCGAATCCGTCCTCTGCAACCAAATTCGCCAGTGTGGTATAAATACCACACTAATTTTTCAAAGCAGGTTGACCTGCAATGGTAAATACACTATAATAGGAACTATGATGAAACAACAATTCTGTTCAGCAACGAAATCCATGCTACTCCAGACACAAGTCTGGTCGTTGGCCAATGGCTTTGCGAACAGCATTCCAGGAGAACCAGGGTTCTGATTAGACTATATTCGTATACCTAACAAGAACCCTGGAACTAAACACTCCAGGGTTTTTCATTTAGTGCAACGGCAACGCGAGCCTGTATCACTCTAAACTACAAATGTGGGCGGCCTCGAGGATGAGAAGACTGTGGCGACAACGCAGTTGGTAAAAGTCGAGCGTATTAAAGCATTCTCTACCCGCGAGGGGACAAGTGGGTTCATCCATGAAGAGTGCTTTAATACCTGCATTGGATGGCCAAGCCTAACCGACTGTGAATCGGCAGGCGGCAGGTTGTGGACGCAACAACCAGTGTAGTATTTTTACAACAGTTAAAAAAAGCAGTTGACATTTATCCTAATGATGTTATACTTGTAGAACTGTAGCAAACATCGTGTTGCTAACAAGGGTGCTGTTGTTGTTTTGCAACACAGTAGAAAAATTAGTTGACGCAGTTGCAAAACGGTGTTACACTAACCCAACTGCATATCATTGCAGATGAACACTGCTCCTTTACAATTTGTTGTAACATTTGCTCCGGTGGCGTAATTGGTAGCCGCGCTGGTCTTAGAAGCCAGTACCTTGTGTGTGTCAGTTCGAGTCTGACCCGGAGCACCATATTAAAATGTATTAGAGGTTAACAGCACCGCTAGGTGCATTGTAGGGAGAATATTCCAGCTGACGGGCTGGCTCGCTACAATGTACATGAAAGTTGAGGGGAAACCCAAGTATGACACGGTGGACTAATGTTAGAACGTAATGACGATAATGCCAAAGCAAGAGACGGTCTTGTGGAGTGTATTGGAGTTCCTTTAACCTTTTCCTAAACGTTTTGGAAGTGTGTGCTGAATTGGTTGAAGGCAACGGACTGTAAATCCGCCACATAAGAAACGTTGTTGGTTCGAATCCAA
>JAUKPS010007767.1:0-58625 GCA_032273165.1 Chlorellidium tetrabotrys | reverse complement strand
TAGATTTAATGTTTGGGTATTGTTCTTTTAATTGTGTTAGTTGCTGCTGGCTCTCTGGATTCATAAAATCCATATAGTAGATATCAGTTGAACCTGTACGCAGAACATAGCCTTCATTTACACTATCGCGCCAGTGCCACTTGTGTTCTGTTGTACCTTTGGGTACTAGGTAAGTGCCGCCATTGTCCTGCCATTGACTAGGCCAAACGTGCGTATGGTCTGCTTCATATACAGGAGGGCGCCATTCAAAATCAAAATGCCTATAATCGTTTAGCCCGTTAACATACCAAAAATATTCAGTTCGGCATAAAGCATCTGCCTCTTCAAGAGAGGCAGCTGGCTTTTCAAATGCAAACAGATTAGGCTTGGGCCCTGTATAGTATACGTCAAACATCTAGTTGTTCTACTTCAATATCGCAGCGTTCAAGAAAATCGAGACCATCTCTTTCTCTATACTGCTCTCCATAGTATACTTTCTGTATGCCGCTCTGGTAAATCAATTTGGCACATTCCATACAAGGACTGTAGGTTACAAACAACGATGCACCTTCGCTGCTTTCGCTGCTACGTGCAACTTTGGCAAGAGCGTTTGCTTCTGCGTGAAGTACTTCGGGTTTGGTTTTTAATACAGGCTTGCCCATATTATATCCTATTGTATTTTCACATGTATTGTTCCAGCCAGCTGGCATGCCGTTGTATCCTATAGAGATAATGCGGTCATCTTTTACAATGATAGCACCAACCTTAGCTCGTTCTGCTGTGCTGCATTCTGCAAATGTTTTTGCAGTTTGCATGAATGCTTTTAAATGTTTTTCTTTCATGTTAACCAACTTGTATTCTTCCATGTGGCCCCGCGGGGATTGAATTTGTTTAATACACGATTGTATAAACTTAAATCTTTTTCAAAGTACTTGTAAATCTCAAAATTTTGATGTAGCGCATCGCGTGATTTCCACGCTTCATTAAAGTCATTTTTAATCCTCGACTCTGCTTCTTTCTCTTCGGGCGACGATGCGTTAATATAGGTCGGGCCATGATCCCACTGGAATCTGAGCAGTCCACTATCAACTAATAGTCGTTCTGTCATTTGTTGGACTACATCATCGGGCAACTTGTCCGACGGAATCCAGTCAATTGATTTGCAGTACTCACCAAACAACGAATGATAGCTTACGCTGTGTATGTCCAAGAAGCAAACGTTGTTTACCAGTAATCGAAATTCAGCTGATTTATTATACTCGTTTAGTAAATTGTTCATTTTTAGCCACTGCACAATTCCCTTATGGCGTCTATCAATGGGGTCAACAATATGCGAAAATACTTTACCTCCCCAATTAATTTCTGGGAACGATACTACATTCCATTTGAAGTTATGCACAAAGTTGTTATAGAAGAATGAGCTAGCGCATTTATAGTTTCTAATATAAGTTATGTTACCGCATGTAGCTGCGGTGACTCCAAAGAATCTAGAGTTGCCCATCGGTGCTGTATCGTATATTGTGCTCATTGTGGTCGTGTGTTTGATAAAATATTAATAGCCACGTATTCGCCCCACTTTTCGCCCGCTTGCTCTGTAATCCTAAAGTCGTATTCTGTAGGGGCTACAAATACTTTATTCGTATCTTCGAATCGACCCTCTTTAATAGTGTCTACCCAGACGGTCCAGTCTGCTGCAAAGTTTTCACGCATTTCCACTAAGGGTGCAACAAAGTCACAAATAACATAATCCATTCCTGTCATTGCTTCTGCCATGGATCTCATGCGGTGACCTTGTCGGATGCGGCCCTCTGTGCTAAAATCCCAGTCGTTGTATTTTTGTCTTACATCATCAGCATTAAGCCAACCGACTTTTTTTCTGTATGCTTGTAAATGTTCTAGTATATGTTGTGCCAAGTATGTCTTACCCGCGCCAGGTAAGCCCATTATCAGTATTCGTTGAGGTTTTGTCATTTCCAATTGTCCCATTTCCGAGTCTTTTGATTAAACTTTGATAGGTCTAATGCTGTTGTTCCCGGTGTATATGTAGTTATTATAGATTCTAACTGTGCGGCTAATTCTTTGTTATTGTGATTGTCAAAATGATTTGGTCTTATGTCGTTAAACAAATCTATAGAAGTTGCACCAGTTTCGTTTAAACTAATAGAAGTAAGATTGGGCATTACATTAATGCCGCCCGGTAGTGCTGTTTTATTTTCAAGGCTCCAAGGGAACGAATGCAAGTTAATCAATTTGTTATGTTGCCACTTCTCGGTTAACTCCTCGAACCATTTCTCCTGGGCCCATTTCATAAAATCAGAATTGTTGATATACTTGTAATGTAGTCTCACTGCTGTTGTCATTTCGGATGTGTCATCTGCATCAAACACATCTAACTTAGCAATGTCGGGATTTTTACTAGGTATCCTATCAAAGAAAGTATGTACAACCACAATGGCAACTGTATTATCAATTACAAATTCTGACACAGTCTTTAAAAACTCTTTCACACTCCACCAATGTTGACCAGCGCCACCATAGCTAACTAACTGTACACCTAACTTATTGGCCAACTGTCCGGGCCAGCCATCTGGATCCGATGCAAAGCTATCACCGACTACAATGAGAAACTGGGTCAACTACATACCTTTACATGATATAGCTGTTCGAACCTATCAGCATCTACCCTATCGTTGACCATCGGCTCACCCCTAACATTTAGGCTAGTGTTTAGCAACATAGGGCAGTCAGTTAGCACGTACCATTTTTCGAGCAGTTCTCTAATTCCGCTTCCATCTTTTGGCACAGTCTGTACACGACTAGTCCCGTCAGCGTGAATGATAGCAGGAAATAAGTCAGGATGCCTGCAACGAGCGACTGATTGCATATACCTACTACTGCTCCAGCCACGAGGCATATCAAAGTAAGAATCAGCCATCTCCTCCAGAATAACTGGCGCAAAGGGTCTGAATTGTTGTCGTCGTTTAATGTCATTTACTTTCTCCTTAATGTCGGCACCACGAGGGTCCGCTAATAAACTTCTATTGCCTAATGCCCTTGGACCAAATTCAGCCGGTCCACTAGCCACCCCGACAATACCAGTGGTAACAAGATTGTCAAGAATATCGTTAACAGGGAAAGGCCCAGGAATAACTGTGCCAAGGCCAGCACTAACCCAATTAAGTCTTTTACCATACGCAAGGGCTGCGGCACCCAAGCTGCTGCCTGCGTCTCCAGGGTTTGGCATGATCCAGATGTTTTCAAAGTATCCTCCTAGTCGATTGTTTGCGCTACAATTTAAGGCCACACCGCCCATATATACTAAATTGTCGCTCCAGTTGAAATCTTTTGCACGGCGCATGACATTGAGTATCAAGTCTTCTGCTAAGTCTTGTGCGCCGGCTGCTATGTCAAAGTCTGAAAAGTTTGCCAAATATTTGCAAGTCAATCCAGCATGCAAATTTTCTTTAAATTTAATTTGCCATTCATCGTCGACGAGATGGAGCCGCATGAGGTCACTGATGCCGCGTTCTCCATATGCGGCCATGCCCATTAAAATATATTCTTCTTCTAGTGGGCGTAGGCCAGCGCGGCCAGTAGCTCCAGAGTAGAAGAGTCCAATTGAATGTGGGTAAATTTGTCTCCACAGTCTTTTATAAACTGCACAACCTTTGTTATCATATGATGCTCCCCAAATACTTATCGTATCCCACTCGCCAATTGCATCAATAACTACAACGGTTGCCTTATCGTATGGACTGGTCTGAAACCCAGCGGCTGCATGACTCTTATGATGATTATAGCTTTTAATATTATTGGGAAATACTACATAGCCGCCAAGCTGATTCTTTAAAATTTGTTTAACTGTTAGCTTGTCCCACTCTATACCTTGTCCGCTGTATAGCTGCCTGAGTTGTTTCTTCCATGGTGTTTCGTAATAGGCAATAGTATTAATAGGACCATGATCCATTACTTCCCGCATCAATTCAAGAGACAAGTTGGGATCGTTTTTAATTTTGCTGTAACGTTCACTATGGGCCGCAAACAGTATATCACCTTGCGGGTTAATTACCGTTGCTGCTGCATCATGAAAGCCAGCCGAGATTCCCAATATGTTCATAAACTTTTTCTGTTACTATTGCATGACCTTCGTCCAAGAAATGATTCCTCGGGCCCATTGGGCATCCATATGTCCATTCTAACATACCTGCCTTCTGAAAGTCAATAAAATAATCCTTATCAACTTGCTGCTGATACCGACCATAGTAGGACTGGTGAACGTCCTTATAATAGTCCCGGGCTAGCACATCCATCATTATATACTTGATACCTAGAGATTTCAAATAGTGTTGCATCAATATAACCTGTTGCAAGTATCTAAGATACAATGCAGATCTACTGTGATAGACGCTAAAGTATTTGCAAAGTTCGTTGCGCCAATGTGCAGAATCGCGCTCAAATAAGTTGCCCTGATATCCGGGCCAAAAATCATAATAGCCGTGTTCGTCTGCGAACTCTATTCTGCCAGGATTTGCCCAGCCGATTAACACCAAGTCTGGTTTAATGGGCTCGTTGGCAATATAGTCCATCACCTTCCTGATAACTTTATCGTTACTGCCCGCGGGTTCAGCCAAGTTAGTAACTTGTCCGTTAAGTTTTTGGCCAAGTAAAAATGGCCAAGCATTGTTGACGTCCGATAACTCTTCCCCGTAGGTAAAGCTATCTCCTGCTGATATAATGTTCATCATTTGTAAATAAAAGGATCGCGCTTACGTAGTTCTTTTAGTTTTTTACGATAACGTATTTCTAATTTAATTCGATTGTAGATAGTTCTAAGCCAGTTCATATGCACCTCTCAGTTATTTATTGAGCCTGTGCTACTGTAATCATAACCGGGCTTTAACTTGTTGATTTGCTGTTGGTAGTAGTCTGAGTCAGTCCAGGTGTAATCGTAAACACTCTTAACTTCTCCTGCCTCGATACTGAATATGTCAAGATATCGCGATAAGACGGGCCACACTTCACGGAAGTTGGATGTGCCAAAAGATTTTTGTAAGTCGACTTGACCAACCGGATGGTATCCATAGTTGTATTGGTTGTCTCCCACATCAAAACCGTTTCGTCCAAGCCAATCCCTAAATCCCGACATTTCCCGGGTGTGCCAAGGGTGCGGGCCGTCAAAGCATACATCCTGCGCCCACTCGATGTCAAACTCCCCGCTATAGTAGCGTAGGTGAGTAATAGCATCACAAACGCTGGCGTCAATATCGACTCCTTGCTCGTCTCGATATACTTCATACAACGTTTTACCAATCTGCGTCCAATGTAGATACACTTCCCCGAATTTTCTATCGAATCGAGATTCATCAAATGTTGTTTTATAATCTGCTGGGAATTCATGGCGTGGGCAATTCAAAAATGTAGTAATTTGACTGGGACGAACCCAATCCGGCAACGTGGCTTTCTTACGCTGTGATAGCATTAAGCTTTCTGCTTCGTGGCACAAGTTGTTTAGCTGACGTATAGCAAACTTTGTTTCGTAGTCTGCACGTTTGTAATATTCACTTAGTCCCCACACCGTGCCTTGTAAATGTTCAAAGCGATTGTGTAGCAAGTTCATTGCTGGTTGATTTGGGCTCAGGTCTGCTTGCTGAATAAAGGCAGGAGTATAGACTTCGTCTATGTAATACTCGCTATCAAAGAATTTGTTAATCTGGATGCAGGCACTGTTTAACTCGTCGCAAATATATTCCAGTGTGCGGGCGCTATCCGGGAAACCCAAAAAGCAAAAGTTCTTTTCCAAATACAAGTTACGGGTTAATGCATCTTGTAATGCTTCAAACCAAAGACGACCCATTGGTGTATCGTTAACATTGATGTAGTAGTCCAATGTATCAGATTTGTCCAACGGGTTGCGTAGCGTTACTTTAACTTCCAATTTGATTCCACCATTCTAGTACAGCAGGGCGTTCGGCTAATATGTCAGCCATAGTAAAAGTGTCCCCGCGGATTTGTTCTAATTGTAACATACGGCGCTTGCCTTTTGCAAGAGCCTGCTTATATTCGTTGGGCCATTGTTCTTCGAATGTAGGTCTAGTTTTTAGCTGGACAAGTGTATCCATTAAGGCGCCGCCAGAAACTTTTAACTGGGCGGTAATTTCATCTATCCATTCATCGAGTAAGTGTCTGGGCAGAGCTAACGGTGACATAACTATGTCCGGACTAAAACTAAAAATTACTTTGGCAAGTACATCTGCATTTAACTCTTGGGCAAGTCGTTCGATGTTTCCGACTTCGAACATTCCTGGGAGGGTGAGTGTGAAGTCAATTCGCATTTGACGTCTGTGACGCTGGACCGCAATTCCTTTACGGAAGTTTCTAAGCCATTGATTATAATCGAGGCCCGTTCTAATGTATTCTCCAATTCTACCTGTGCCGTCCAAGCTTGCACAAATTTGCCAGTCACGTACCCCAGTAAGAATATCGTTAAAAAGATCAATCCCTTTATAATTGATCCTAGATAAGTTTGTATTATATCGTGCGTAAACATTTTGTCCGTCTCCTAATTCTATGATGCGCTGCATATACTTCCAGTGCTGCTCATACATTAAAGGTTCTCCGCCAACCCAATATATCTCTTCAACACGATGTTCTTCGACGGCTTGACTAAACTCTGCCTCTATTTGTGTATCTTGAAACTTCTCAATTTGTTTTTTGACTTCAGGCACCATCCACGTATTTTTTGGATTCCCCCAGTCGATCATTTCATTTTGTCGCTGTTCACTTTCCCAGGAACTAGACAACATATCGCCGCACATACGGCATTTAAAGTTACACAGGTTGGAGAATCGGTAATCCCAACTAACTGGCTTCATTGTGGTGTAACCAGTAGCATCCGTCGTGTTCAGTATGCTAGTGTACTTATGTCCAAACAGGCTATCAAAATACGAGCGGTAAACGGAAGTATTCAACAGTCGATCATTACATACTTCACACTCAGGTAGGGTTTCCCCGCGCAACATACGCAGGCGCACGGAACGCATATGCTCCCCATTCCAGTGTTCTTCCAAAGTGATAGGTATATATTTTCCAGTGCCAGCACTAGTATCAATATACTGTTGAAAATTTTGTGCAGGCTCTCTACTTGCACAGCACAACCTACGTTCTGTCTGCGGACTCAGATATGTGTGCGTCCAAGGTGCCATGCATAATGTAGCAGGTTTGTTCATATGTTTTTCCAATTGTAAGGGCGCACTTTATTTCCGTAATGTTCGGACTTTACATCTGTAATAATTTTTATTAGCTTGTTATATTCGGGGTGATTTGGAGCAAATACATTTCGACGATTGAACTCCTCTTTTGACCAAGTGTCCCAATTCCACATGTTGTTAACATTGATACCGTCAAACCCAACCTGATTAGCCGTTTCGCAATATTGTTTTATTTCTTTATAATTATCCAACTGCGTCACAAAGCTGCTATTCATTTTAGTCCGAGTACCCGATTGGTCTATTAGCTTTCTGAGGAATCTACAATTTTCCAATAATGTATCCCAGTTACCGTTTACCCTTGTTTTACTATATGTGTCGGCTGTTCCAGCATCAAAGCTAACCCAAATGCTATCCACATATGGTAAAAACTTCTCTAACAAGTCTGCTTTCTTTTTAATATAGCTTCCGTTGGTTTGTATAACATTACGAATATTTGTTTTCCCGGACTTACTAATATATTCCCATAAGTCTAAGTAGGCCCGACTAATGAAAGGTTCGCCGCCTGCCCATCGTATTGTAACAGGTCGATCACTATACTTGTCAAGTAGCATATGCTTGATCTTTTCCACTATGGCTATATTGGATGCAGACCCGTTGGTGTTTATTAATTCTGTTCTGCAACTAGGGCAAACAAAATTACAAGTATAATCAAAGTCAAGTATAAGCGATGTAGGTAAACTTTTAACTATGGATGATGATGTTAATTGGTCATCAGTTAGTTCGACGAATGGGATTGTTGGCACAGAATTATACTGTGATGGCTGTACAATTGACGAGAAATAGTATCCGCAAATATTGTTATTGCAATAACCGTACCGACCCATGTCTATCTCGGATCTAATCCTGCGAGCAGCACTATTGTTTAGTAAGTCGAAGATATCTTCGAACTCCAGGATGTTGCCTATACTCTTGGGCAACCAGGCAGGACTCTCACAAATGTAAGAGCTACCTTCCTGATTAATAATCAGATTCTGCCACGGCTTGCGGCAATTAATATTGGACCGTACTTGCTTGTCAAAGAAAACTTGATTGTTGTTTCTTTGCTGTTCAGCTGATACAATCTCAAAAACTTTCTTCATTGATAACCCATTGCCCGAGCAATTTCAGGATGTGTATCCATAAAGTTTTGTTTACGATATGCATCCGTTTGCTGCATCCGTTGTACAAAGTACGTGCCGTCGCTGCCCGGGCCGTTCTCTATAAACTTAATAACCTTGTCGACTTCCTGTGCATGTTCGTCAGTTAACCATTGAACAGATTTAAGTTTGTTAATTACAAGATCCCTTGCTTCCGGTGTCATATGCTGGACACTCATAAACTCTGGACCATGCAGTATGTTAAAGTAAACACTACCGAAGTCTTTAGATTCTGCCCATGCTAGTAGCTCGTCAATGTAATATACGTTCTGCACATTGATAGTAAAACAAAGCTGTGTGGTAATATTCTTAATGCCCGCAGCTTTGGCAACATTGGCGGCTGCGATGATGCTGTTGGCTTCGTCCCACTTTGCACCAAAGCGTTCGTACTCGAATCGTTTACCAACGTTATCAATGCTAAACGCAATATCCACACGCCCAAATTGTGCAAACAAATCCAAGTGTGGCTCAATTGGTTGTGTAGCATTAGTGTTGTAATGAATATCAATTCCCTTGCTATAACCCTGCTCTACTGCAAAGTTCAACAAGTCAAAGTGTTCTTGAATAAGCCAAGGCTCACCGCCAGTAAACTCAAAGTACTTGATGTTGGGTAACAATGCTTTTAAGTTTTCCCAAAAGTCTGGACTTTCTTCAGGCCACTTGCCTTGCTTGAGCCAAGTGTAAGCAATGTGATTCTTGCGAATGTGATCCTTGGGTAGGTAGTCTAGTTCTTCTGCTGCCCACTTACTACTGCTCCAGCTTCCGCATATGCGGCACTTTAAGTTACAGATGTTACCCAGTTTCAAATCAATAAACCATAACTGATTGGGGTTATCGTTCATCCAGTCTACTTGTTCGTAGAGTTCTTTTAGACGAACACGACTATGGATGCGCTTGCTATCTCTACCAGCATCTTCTTCGTCCCAACATAGTTTACATGTTGCTGGCTTTTCACCAGCACGAAACTGTCTACGCATATCCTGCATGTATGTGCTATGGTAAGCAGACTCCAAGGTAGCAGTCCTCAAATTAATCTTGTTACCCTGGTCGTCTGTAATTTCTTCTCTAGCCAAACAACAGGGTCTGGCTGTACCAGTGGGGCTTGCTTCAATGCTGACCCACGGTAGCATACAAATGGTTTTAGGTAAATTATTTGACATAGCTTCTCAAATCCTTGTACTCAGGGAACACATCTTCAAACTTCTCATCGCGGGACTCGTCCATTTGGTCGTTAGTCTTAAAGAACTCTGCAAGATGTTTAGAGTTATCTGTATTGTTTAGTAGTGCAATCATGCCGCGGTAACCTTGAATTGCACGGGCAAGCCTATCATGTGGTGCTAACCATTCGATATGCTTTTCAATTTTTTCAATAATCTGATCTTTGTAGTGGCGGGGCAGCACATCTGCACGATCCCTTTGCGGGCTAAGACATACATTAATGTTCCAGTCCTGCGGGCGCACTAGACCCAGTTCAGCCCATTCGCGATGGAAGTCGGGTATGTGCCCTACGTTGTAAATGCTGGCTGTACTGCTTACATAAAAGTCTACTTTAGGACAGACTTTCATCATTAGTTCTCTGTTCTTGACAGTTTGTGTCCAATCCTGTCCTTTGCGAATATACTCACCACGAGCATAGCTGCCGTCCAAGCTTGCGCCTACCGATACTGTATCAAACAACTTCCACAGTTCTAATACGTTTTGGTCTTTGTAGTAGAGTTCGCTAAAGTTTGTATTGTAAATCAATCTCACATGGAACATTTCACGCTTTACAAGTTCTTTAAGAATCATGTAATGCTCTTCCATTAGTAATGGCTCGCCACCTGCAAAGTAAATTTGATCCAAGTAAGGAATATGCTCTTGCATTTGTTCCCACATGTCATACTTGTGACGGCCAGCATACTCGATACGTTCCATCTCACGTCCAAGGATGTCGGGCTTTTGTTTATAAATCTTAACGTGGTCGTTGTACCAGTTGCTACTAAAGATTGGTCCGCAAGTACGGCAACGGAAGTTACACAGATTACTAAATCTTACATCATAGTATCTGATGTTAAATTCTTCCAATGTGCCATCTTCTTTTGTTTTGTCTGTTAAAGGAATGTGTTGTCCAAAGTCTCTCGAGAAACTATTACGCATACTAAAGAATCCGTTGGCTTCTTGTTCGTAACACGCAGAACATTCTTTACAGTTCTTTTCGTTCAGCATGTTTACTCGCATGGCTTTTAGCTTATCCGAGTTCCATACTTCCTCCATTGTGTTTTGTCTAAAGTCACCGACTGGATGATCCTGATGTCCAATACAACATGGATATGCACGACCGTCTGGATTAGCATACAAGTGGATCCAAGGTAACATACAGAAAGTTTTGCTTTCAACCAATAGCTCCATATGCTCGTCTGTTAATGTCCCCTCAATTGCATGCACTGGTGCTCGATTGTTGTATTTGTAAGTCTTACTGTTTTTCATTTTGTTGTTCATAATTCTTTTATAATGCCATTGTTAATCAATTTTGGAGCTAACACTGAGCTGACCCACGCTTCGTGCCCAGCTGGTGCTGGTTGCAATATGTTTATTCCCAGCGCCACACACTGCTAAATTTGCTATTTCGATATCTGACCAAACTGCAAGACAGTTGGGCCAAGAGACATGACTAGTTGCATCTTCGTTGATAGTAAAACTACAACCAGATACAACAAGTCTTTTATAGTCTGTCTTATATCGTTGCAAGCTCATAAAGATGTATACCATTCCGCCAATGCAGGAAATGTCTCTTTGAAATTTTTACCTCTACGGTCGTCATATTGTTTGTAAAACTGTTTGAAGTCATTTTGTAGAACTGATTGTTCTGCTGCACCCACATGTGGGGTTTTTACTACATCTAAGTAGTCAACTAACCGTTGCAACTGATTCCATTCGTATTCATGCATACTGCTGCTGCCTTTATGCTTGACCATAAACTGTACCAACTTGTCTTTGTACTTTTCTCGAATATCGTCAGGTAATACCAACGGCGATTGAAAACTTGGAAAACGCAAAATATTTAGCGAGAAGTTGATACTGTCTTTACCATATTGCTTTTTCCATACCAGTACTTGTTCAAGGTAAGCATCCAGACTATCCAAACATAATGCGTTGATAGTACACATAGTATGAATGCCTCTGAACTTGCCGCTTGTTATTAAACGTTCAACATTGTTGGACCAGTCGTCCCACACTAGCCCATCTCGGATATACTCTGCTTGATTGCCCATTGCTTCGTTGCTGGTATACAAGTCAACAGTTACACCGTCGATAGCATCTAGTAGGCGATCAACATCTACCTCTGTGCCCAAGTTACTATTAATAGCAAGACGGGTAGTACTTTTGCCTTTGTTGGTCTTGAACCATTCAATCAACTTCCAAGTCTCTGCCGACATCAGGGGTTCACCGCCAGTAATGCGTAGTTCTTTTAATGTTTTATGTAGATCCGATTCCCACCACTTATGAAATGCTTCAACGTATGGATTGGATTCTCCGTATTTGTAAAGCTGGCTGGAATTATGAAGATGCGTAAAATGATTCCGCCCGTCAGAAATAAGGCCCACATAGGGTCCGTTATTCCTAATGTCTTTAACCCATGTGCTACTAAATGCTGGATTACAATAACTACAAGCAAACTGGCAAGTCCTATCAAAAGCAATTTCCAAAGTTTGTAAATCAATGTCAGTACTCGCCGGAGTAGCGTAAGCATAATTTAAATCCTTATCGTCATATATTACTGTTTTATAAACACGGTCACTGATAGCATCGCGGCCCATATCCTCTATCTTCCAGCAGTATTCGCAGCCGCTCGGACGTTCGCCTTTTTGCATCTGCTCACGTTCCATTTTCTTCTTGGTAGTGTTGTGCAATGCCTTAGGGTTTGTTTTAAGTTCTTCTACATCAATTGCATGCGGCAATGGATGGTGGCAACTAGTAGTTTGTCCGCTACCTAACCAAATAGTAGCGTTGTACCACTTAGCGGCACAGAAGCTTTCGCTTTTAATGTCGATTACTCTGCGTTTGTATTCTAAGTCTGTTTCGTTGTTTATTCTAGGCATTCTAATGGGTCTATTCTTTTACGTTCTTTAAATTCTGACAGAAATACACGCAACTCTTGATGCATGGTATTGTTAAACTTACTATTTGTTAGTTCTGTAATTAGGCTGTCGAGACCGGTGACTATTCCGTTAGGCTCAAATTCTTTTAGTGTCTTTAAGATATCAACTTTATACTCGTCAGGTAAAGTAACCAGACTTTGTATTTTAGGACTTTGGCAAGTACTCAGGTTCCAAGAAGAAACTTTACCAGCAGCCAACATATCGTTAATGTATTGGCTAAAGTTTTTAATATCCCTGATGGTGATGCTGGTCATAAGACTAAGAATCTTTATTTGCACGTTATCGGGTTTGTTTTCCGTTAGGTACTGCAAATTACTATTAAAAAAGTCAAAGTTCAGACCGTGGCGGTTAAACTCTGCCATCTTACCAGTAGCATCTATGCTAATATAGATATCAACTTGCTTGAATTTTTTACAGGAATCCAAGAAAGTATCTAATTGTTCTTTGCCGGATGATAAATTAGTAGTTACTGTCAAGTGATTGCAGTTAACCGCATCAAGCACCGTGTATAGATTTTTATTTACTAATGGTTCTCCGCCCGTTAGAATGAGCGCCTCGATTTGCATCTGTCGAAGTACTGCAATAGAATCAGCGATGTTGTCTTTATTTTTCTCTAACAGTTGATAGTTGAACCTATCAGTAAAAATCTTATAAGGCTTTTTGCCCACGTCCGCAGCCCATTTGCTACTTGCTTTTGGGTTGCAATAGATACACTGGAAATTACATTCATTGCCTAAGTTGATCTCGAGGTATTTGGCCGCTGGGTTGGTTAGATAATGTTCAAAGTTCGCTGGATCAAACTTCTTAAGATAGTCATGCCGTCTACTAGAGCCCCCGGCATTTTCTATCTTCCAGCAATAGTCGCAGCTGGGATCTTGTTTCCCATCCAGTAAGTTCTGTTGTTGAATAGGAATAATTTCCTTAAAAGACTTTTCGTATTGCAGAGGAGTGGCCTTGCAGCACGAGTAGGCGTAATTGTAATTTAAGTTTAAATTTAATTCGTCCCACTTGGCGGGACAAAATGTATCAGGTATTGTTTGCATAGTATTTGCACTCTTTCCAAAAGTCTACCATTTCGGGGAATGCCAGTATAAAGTTAGTGCCACGTCTACGGTCATGTTCATTGAAAAACTTGTAGAAATTAGCTTTTTGTATTGTAACATACTCTGTATCCAATTTGCTACCTTCTCTCATCCAATCTATCACACGTTGCATACGATGTATCTCGTAATCTTTAAACCCGTGTAATGGGTTGTCCTGATTGTCGCTGATCTTTTTGAGCATAAAGCTCCAAATCATTTCCAATTGATCCGTGTAGCTTTCGGGTAGTAGCTGTAGACTTTGCCAGCTGGGTGTACGCAACATAGGTGTATCAAACCAAACACGTTGGTATGTCTTGCTGTATATTTGCCTGAGTCCGTGAATTGCTGTTATAAGCTCACCTACACCCGTAACATTCAAATTGTTCATAGTGATGATAAAAGTCAGACTGCTTCTGTTGGGCACTTCGTTTAGGAAACGATTAACATTATCCCATAAGCGTTGGAAGTCTAGCCCGTCTCTTGCATATTCTGCTTTTGCAAACGTTGCATCCAAGCTAACGTATTGCATAAAATGCTCTATCTTGATATCATCGTTGCTGCATAACTTCTTTACATAGTCCAAGTATTTCTCAAACAGTGCAGGCTCTACACTAAAATTACTAGTAACATCTAAGTGAAGTTTAGGACTTGGGTTGGCTAGCACATAGTCAAATACCCTAAAGGTATTCTTATCCATTAAGGGCTCGCCGCCTGTCATCCTAAAGTGTTCAAGCTCAGGATATAATGTGGGCCACCATTCCCAAAATGCGTCAACGTACGGATTGCTTTCCCTAGCAGGGATGGGCCGTCTGTTACTATGTGTAAAGTGATCTGGTGAGTTATGAATAGTGCTAGTAGGATAGCCTCCAAGTCTATTGACCTCATCAGCCCAACTACTGCTAAACTGAGGAGAGCAGTAAGAGCAACGTAAATTGCAAGCGTTATTAAAATTGACTTCCACATAGCTGGGTATTGCATCTTCATCTCCTGTGCTGTTTACAATTATATCAAAGTCTTTTGCTGCCCATGGCTCGCCGCTGCGATAATGTCTATCACTTAGATTGCCCAAGTCTTCTTGTGTCCAGCAATAGCTACACTCACTAGGACGCTCCTGCTTGAGCATAATCTTACGCTGCTCCTTTTTAAAAGGAGTATTGTGTAGCGCACCGGGATTATCTTTTAGCAAGCTGACATCAATTGGATGCAACGGTGGATGGTAGCAGGAGTTATTCATTCCAGTTTGTAAATGCAAACTAACTTGTTTCCATTTAGCCAAGCAAAGGGCATTGCCTAATTTGTCTTTGGCATCTTCTGCTCCAGTTAAGAACACGCTTTTAGTCATTACCAACCTTCTATTTTTCTAATAATATCAATTTCGGATACTGTTGCACCCATGTTCTTCTGCGACTTGCTGTAGTGATGTTTGAAGAAAGCACTTTGCTCTGCGTTCATATCTACAATCGGAAGACCCAATCTTTGTCTTAGTCTAATGCCGTGCTCTTTGCTATTTGATTCTACATTACAACTTTCTACATTGCCCCATATTCTTTTTAAGCAATCAAAATCTTGAACTTCTGTATAATCCCAATCAGTAAGCATGGTCATATAAGTTCCGGTACGAGCACCCAATATCGCCCACTCTCCGTTTTCAACATCTGCCCCAACACTTTGCCAAATACATAGATTATCATAATTACGTTGATGTACTCGCTGTTCAAACTCTTGTAATGTAGGCTTTGCTCCACGATTCAAACACATTTTAACACCTTCACGGAAGCCTGCACGCCAAGCTTGGAATGGACTTTGATTGGGGTAAGTTGTACTATAGCAATCGTGCATGGGAATGTACTTGGGGTCAAAGCAAAACTCCACTACAGTTTCATCGCGGCCATCTGTCGCTTCATGTGTACGCATGTTGTTAACAAAGTCTTTAGTCCAGCAACTAAGGCCGCCATTACCATACGTTAATCCGTTTATATGGTTACGTGCTTTCCATCTAAGAACACAGTCATGATTGCTATCATCCAAGCGCAACTGAAGATTAAAGAAGCTTGGGTCCGGGATGTTGTCTCCGTCAATAAGAACAAATCGTTCCGTTTCCGATGCATGTGCGGCAGCTTTATGTGCAGCATCCGATCCCTTAACGCCATCAACACGTTTGGCCCATGGGACCATGTTTTGAATTTTAATCCAAAATTCTTCTTTGTTGGGTTCGTCATAGGTTAAAAAGACGCAGTCCAGATCTGCAATATCAATGAGTTGGGTATCCATATGTGTCTGTGTTTGTGTACTGTTCGCCTGCTTCTAGTAGTAAGCCTGCATTGTTTTTTACAGTAGTAAAGCCTTCGCGGCCTTTTTCTAGTGCTGTGTATTGTCCGCCATCTTTTTTCTTAATGACAGCTTTGCCGCCTTTTACTTCATATTGATAGGCATCAATATAAATGTCCCTGTCTACCACTATGTAATCCCCAGTTAAGTTATACTCAGTGGCTTCTTTAGCATTGGGTGCTGTTGCATAAACTTGACCTTCGTTATTGTAGTACAACCGGTATTCGTATTCAACATTATCGGCTGCGTTAATTAGCTCAAACGCTTTAATAAGTTCAGCTAGCGATTCGTCGTTCGTATTCATTTATCAATTCCTCAGTGATGTATGTTTTATCATAATAATGAACAGGGTGATATTGATTCAAATTATGTACACGAATCATATCATCGTCTCTGTCTCCCATAACAATATCTTGCCAGGATCTTTCAGTATTGCCCCAACCATTAACACCTGCTTTTAAATGGACAAAATTAATAAAATCCAAACTAGGTACTGTGCATA
The DNA here is from genome assembly GCA_032273165.1 of Chlorellidium tetrabotrys. NCBI lineage: Eukaryota > Xanthophyceae > Mischococcales > Botryochloridaceae > Chlorellidium > Chlorellidium tetrabotrys. The sequence continues at coordinate 42,191 of JAUKPS010007767.1, read as the reverse complement.
GTTCCACACCAATTACTTTTGCTGCAATAGCATATAAGACATCAGTGCTGGGACTATCTTCTCTGCAATTCTTTAAGACATTATTTTTTAAGTAGTCCCAATTATCAAATACTTGTTGTGCAGTTCTAAAAAATGAAGCTGCTGTTTGGCTAAATCTAAAATACATTAAGCCGTTATAAGTGTCAGGCAATTCATTATCGTCAAAGAATTTTCGATAAATTCTAGAGGTTGCTTGCTCCTGTCTATATGTTTTACAACCTGTACTTAATACAACGTCCCGTAGTCTGAAAGAGTTCCACCAGTGTTCTATACTACGAGTAAACAACAAGTCACTTTCAACTTTAATAGTTTCTTTGAAGGGAGTTAAATTAAAAATTTGGTATTCGTTTGCCAACTTCCAATTGCTAGTTTCTGCATTATCGTATGGTAATTCGATTACATAATCAAAGACTCGACGATGTTTTTCAGTAACTTGTTTGCTTGTTTGTGTATCAACAATAACTGCATACTTGGCATTATTTTGTGTTAACTTTATGTTCATGGCTTGCACATACGCGAGATTAAGATAATCAACGTCTTGCGTATTTTGTGCAAATGTTACAAAGCCCCTATCATTATTCATTGCAGATACTTTCTACAAATTTATTAAATTGAGCGGACACTAGAAAATCTTTATCCATTATATGTAAGTTTTGCCTACTAACTACATCAGCTGACCCGGTATACTTGATTACTAGAAACTTATCTTTTACTTCTATGGAGGCGATGTCCCGCTCGATAGTTACCATTGGCCAAGGGAAATTATTTTCCTTAGGTATAGAGTAGCCATTTAAAATTATATTGGCCATACTAAATGCAAAATCATTTCTAAAATTAGCCAGTGTAATAGAAAACAAACTCCTATAGTAAGCGTAGTTTCTTTGAATTCTTCCCACCATATCAAAAAACATTTTTGCATTGGCAGTTTTTCTAAACATAACCACAGTGGCCCACACCATTGGCAAACTTGCAGGGCCCATCTCATCCATGTTAACTGCTTCCGGTGTTTGCATTTGATACATCAATCTGTAATCAAACGGTTGTGCTAATAGCGTTAACAGTGTGTCGTCCAGTACCAAATAATCAGTATCCAGTAAAATTGTTTCGTCGTATGGGCTTAACTCATATGCTTGGTACCTGTTTAAGTTTTTCCATTCATAAGGCTTATAGTCTTTATCCATCCTTATATTACCTGCCTTGCCTTCGGATCTGATTACGGTATCATAGTCAAATTTTGGCACTGCGTCGTGGTCCGTCACAATGGTAATGGGAAGGCCCGTAGCTTTGGTTATTAAACGGCTTGCATTATCTGCTATTGCAACATAATCAACTTTGGTGCTGTTAAATGCAAAAAGCAGTACACCCTTAGATTTTTCGGATGCGTTTGATTTGTTCATGTTGCTCGTGCCAATCGTTCATTACCGAAAAATAGTGTTGCTGTGCTTTAACTAAAAACACTTGCTTGTCTATCTCAATGGGATTTTGATATACATCCTCGAGATACAATGTAGCAGTTGGCCATGTAGATACAAATGCCAAAATTTCTGGACTTATTTTAAATAAGCCACTATTGAATGGCATGTGTAATTGGGTAATTATTTTTTCCCGGAGGATACGTTTATTGGTTTGGTAATCAGTTGCCAATTTAACTTGGGCAACAATGTCATTGAGTTCAGAAGTCATAGATATAAAAGGATACAGGTATATATTACTATATACCTGTCACAAAGTCAACCGAAGAATAACCTATTAGGTAATCGTCACTGTACCCCAGCTGTTGGCCAAGTTCGTAGTTTCCGGATACTGAACAATTACGCCCATGGTAATCGTAGTATTGATGGTATCGTTAAGGAAAGTTGATCCAGGTGTGCCAGAATAGCCGCCGAAGGTAAACACCACTGCGCTTCCGTTGCCGCCATACGAGCCGGCGCCGCCAGCAGTGTTAATGTTCAAGTAGCAATAGTCACCAGTATAAGGATAGCTGTTACCGTTTACTTGAAAATATGTTGTTGCAGCGGTGGCAGCACCATAGTAGCCAGCAGTAGTGGTATCAGTTACCAATGTGCCACCTGTACCAGCACGTCCTGAAAAACTGTTACTATACATAGTCTTAGAATTATAGTTCGTACCGCACAGTGTAACTATACTAGTACCACGTGCAGTTCCGCCTGTGTTAACAGAAGATATGAAATACACTCGCATACTTCCGCCTGCATTGAAGAAGTATCTAAGTGCATCAACAGAAGTAAATGTACAGGTAAATGTTACCGAACCAGACCCTGCAGCACTTGCCGCTGCTGTAATATTAAACGACTTAGAACTACTAGCCGTTGTACCAACAGATCCAGCAGTTAATCTAGTGTTATAACCTGTTGTAATACCAGCTGCCAAAGTAGATAGGTAAGCAATAGTATTACCAGTAACAGGAGGCAAAATACCCGATCCAGCTGCGGCACCTTGATGTTTACGAGCACTGTTCAATTTATTAATTAAATCGGCCCAGTTTGTTGCAGCAACGCTGCCGCCCACTGACACGTTTGATACTGCGGTTTGTCCGTATCCTGCATTACCACGTCCAGTCGCCCATAGTGTGTTTAGCTCAGTGCTAACGTTTGCCCCTGCGGCGCCGCCGGCAAGACTATTAAAGTCCGCCGCTTGTATTAATCCACCTGCTGCATATGTCATGTATTGTCCTACATTTAACTATTTAATTTAACAATAGCATAAATTTTCTTCACACCATCGTTACTGTTATCTTCTAACGCTCGTCCTATTACATTAAACGGAGTAATTTCACTTGCATTTCCGGTTCTAGCAACGCCATTACCTGCACTTACTAATCTATCACCTTTTACAACTGCACCGACAACGTTAACTGGTACTCGCCCACTTAGAGCGATAGGAGGATGAGTTTCATTTGTGCCAGCGTCCGAGTTCATCAGATATGCAGGGTTTGTACTTACAACACCAAACACATCGTCACCTAATTCTGTAACAGACAAGGTAACTTCTTTCTCACCGCCCAAGCTTACTAGTGTGCCAGGTTCATATACTGCATCGGCTTCAAAGCGTTCTGCCAAGTCAGCGTATAGTGCCCTTGTAGCAACACCGCTAAAGAAGTTTCCTTGTACGTTACCAAAAGAAATGATATCCTTAGCAGCCATAATGCCGCCAGCAGTTCTAATGGCACCTGTACTAGAACTAACTGCATTATCTGTACTTAAAATGGTTAAGTTAGCATTTGCACGAATTTCGCCGTTGACGCGCACACTGCCTAATCCAATAAAGCTATTAGATGTAAAGATGTTACCGTTAACACCAATACCACCGTTTGTAACACGGATTGCACCAGTAACGTTACTAGTTGCATCTTGTGCAAACGATGCTGTAATTGCACCTGCTGTACTGAAAACGCCTGGTGTAGTAAGGTTAGCAATTGTAGTTTGGCCAGTTATGCCGTTAATCGACATAGCTTCAAATCTAGATCCGCTTACGTTCGAAATAATTGCAATATTGGCATTGTTAATATTGTTAATCAATTGAGTTACGTTGCCGCTTACACCAACTGTAAAATTATTGTTTGCGCCAACGGTTAGTCCTGCATCATTTCCAACTTGCACTGTGCTGTTAAATGTAGTAGATACATCTGTTCTTGCATAGTTGTTAGACGAAACAAAGCCTAGTTCGTTTGCATTTGTTGCTGTTCCGACGAACGCAATATTGGCAATAGCTGTACTCAAGTTAAAGCCAGGTTTAATTGTAGTAAATCCGGAAATAGGAACACCAACGTTAGGTGTATATTCTGTATCTTTACTAATAATACCAATCAATGTACTCGAAACATACACGTTAACTGCCACGTGGTTTTGATTGTCGTCGCCTGGAATGGTACCAACTTCAACGCCTGATTGTCCAACGTTACTAGCAAATGCTGGGCCAATCAAAACCCAAGCGACTCCGTCAAATACGTATAATTGGTTGTTGGCCGAATCCCACCATGAGTTACCGGTAACTGCGTTTGTTGGGCTAGCTTCGCTTGAAGTAACTGTGCTCAATGTTTTAAAACTTGATCCGTTATAAACTTTAAGGTTACCGGCGCTGTCCCACCATAGCTGGCCTGTTAAGGGTTTAGAAGGGGTTGTTGTGCTAGCAAAGTTTTCTAGCATGTGTACCAGGTCAGTGTTTAAAAAGGTGCCGTAGCCGGCGTAGTTTTTACCAACTAGTGTGATACTGGTACTATTACTGTTAACTGTACCATCTTCGATGGTTGTTAGTCTAGTACCGTTTGTTAAATTTATTGTATATGCCATTGTTCTTGCATCCGCTTAGTGTATTTATACTGTAGTTTTATTACAGATTGCTGCTCAGGTTTGTTAGTGTTTGGATTCGAATTGTGTAATCAATTTGAACCAATCTGTTAAGTGCCTTTTGAAGAGGGTGGAAGATTACGTGTGTTAGCAGTTTGCCGCTTTCACTAATCAACCCAATTTCGTCAAAAACATATGTACCCGACATGGTTGCACTGTTGTCAAATGCTTGCTGGCCTGCAGGTTCTGTGTAATCCAGTAAGCAACTAACAAAAATATCTGTGTAAATTAGTCCAGGGGTGTGTCTAACTTGGATATAGTTCCTACTAGGGTCAGTGTTAAGTGCGCTAGTATCATCTACAATCTTAGCATATGTTTGGTTATACAAACTGGCATTTTGTCCAAAAGTGTTAGTTGGCAAGTATGTGATAACGCCTGTGCTGTCAACTGCTGTAGCACCGTTACCAAACGCCATATTTTGGATGAATCCGATTCCCTTGTTTGCTAGACTCTGGGCCAGTGCTTCACTCATATTTTCATAGTGAATTGCATTGCTTTTGTCTTGCAGGATCTCTCCTGAAACAGGATCCCAAATCTTAATATGCCCTTGTATCATTGTGTTATTCTTATCAAACATGTTTAATCCGTTAATTTCCTGTTTCCACGAGTACATCACCCGATTCTGGATCTGTAATTTTTACAAACCCACGTACATAAATCCCTGTAGATTCGTTTGGTTTGGATTCTGCAGGTTGTTCTAATTGTTGTTCTTCGTCCATATGATATTTATCCAGCAAATATGCGTTAGGCTGTATAAATCACAGTTCCGCACGTATTAAGGGGCATCCAGCAATTTCTTGCAGCCAACCACACTAAAGTGACAGTAGATTGCCCGTCCAATATTACATTCCCTATAGTTCCCGTCCAAGAAGTGTTTTTTAGCTCTATTTCAAACTGTCCAGAGCCTGTTGATGTAATTACTTTCGTTTGTCCGTTAACCCCGTTGTCCATGAAGCCTGCACAATTCAAATAGCCAATTTCTGGTGTGTATATCGTATATGTTTTACTTAAATCTATTTTAATTGGGCTATCGCTAGCGCACTGCGTACTAGAGTTATAGGGCTTTAGCAGTGAATTGTTTTCTTCTATGCGTATTGAATATCCTTCATCTGCTGTTGAAAATGCAAAATTAAATTTTCCAGTGCAGGGAAATTCTATAGCATGAAGCGATGAGTTGTATCCTATTATTCCCTCAACATTTACAGTAGTCGATCCTGTTAAGAACATTTTTGCATGGGCAGATAAAACGGCAACTTCCAATTCTACTTTCTTGTTAATCCCGTACTCTGCCCAATTATCAAAATGCAAACGTATCTCGTTCCCCAAGTCGACTGAAAAATACGATCCTGCTGCACAGTCGATAACAATTGTCCCATCGCTGCCCAGCGGTATTTTACGAGTACTAAGGGATGCATATCGCAAGGAACGTGTTGTAATATTCCCTGCTACAGCAGCATCTCCATTAGCGGATAGCGATGTAATTTCTACTTCGCCTAGTGTAGATTTACCGTTAACGCCGAAATCGCCTGCTACATCTAAGCTACTAGATAATCTAGTGGCACCAACGACGCCAAGATCTTCCTGCACATCAAGCGATCCCTGTATGTTCGAACTAAAACTTTCCAGGTAAGATTTCATAACATCAAACGGTGCCTTGTATGTTCTGAGCGGGGCTTCGTCTAGTTTAGCAACAACGGGCAAGAACGCAGATTCTGCGTTCAGTACCCCTCGCACATCAATCTTAGGCAAATCGCTTAACTTTGTTACAGGAGTTGACATATTACTGTATCAATCCCTGCTTCAAGAATGCCACTTGGATAGTGTTAGCATTAAACAATCCTAGTCCGTTTGTTGGGTTACCAGATTCTGTTAAGATATCTAGTGTAACGCCTGCATCGTCTATTAGAGCAAACGAATCTGGAGTATACCATAAGTTAGTACGAATATACGGCACATCTGCTTGGAATGTGTACAACGAAACAATCGAAGTATTGGCACTAGTAATTGCACTATTGCTAGTCAATGTTGCGCTAACATTGCTTATCACATTTCCAATGTTTCCAATAAAGTCGCCGCTATTTGTATAAATGCTTGTACCTGTCTTAAACTCAATATTGAATAGTGATCCGTTACCAGTAACAACATTAGATGCAGTAGACACAGTAACGTTACCGGTATAACGTGTAGTTACGCCAGGATCTGCTACGTTAGGTGTCCATGTGTAGTTGCCGCTTTCTAGTACGTGCTGTGTCTGACCACCGTCCAATACTCGGTCCCCAACGTAGTGGTTAATAATAGCAGTACCAGCAGTACCTCTTCTTAGTTGTCCCAGGGTATTTGCAGAATTATTCTTAGAATAATAAACAATACGCTCGCCGTTGATGTACACGATGCCAGGATCTCCGTTTGGAGAAGGCTGAGGCAATAGTTGTGCATTGTCCACGTGAATCTCAGTGCTATTGTATGTCAAGTTGCTAGTTAGTACTGCTTCTGCAGATCCATTTAGTCTGACATACGAATAACCATCATTCATATCTTTAAAGATCCTATAAGCAATTGACTGATAAGCCAATGATGATAGTTGCATAGTTATACCCGTAACTGCCGGAGCAGTGTTTGCACCAATAATTTGTACAGTCGGAGTTTCGTAATAACCAGCGCCATGATTAATTACTTCGATTGATGTAATTGAACCGTTTGCGCCAATAATTGCCTGTGCAGTTGCAGCCGTGTAGTATGCGCCGCCCGATAATATAACACTGGTATTTGATGGATCATAACCTGCGCCACCGTCAATTACTGCAATTTCTCCTACTACAATACCTTCTGTCCTTTGCCAGTTTGTAAAGCTTGTGCTAACTGCATTTGCAGCAAGCGTGTACACTTTCAAATCTAGTGTATCAAACACTCTACCAGTTACTAATTCTTCAGGACCGTGACTTGCATATGGACCCATGCTGTAGGTTGTCAGGTTGTCACTAGAGAATGTACTGCTAGAAGTAAACGGATTTACTGCATAGTAAACTGTATTGTTATACGATACTAAGTCGCCTTGGTCGTAGAACGTAGAAGCTGCCCATTCTCTGTAATGGTCGTATACAAATGCGCCACCGTCAACAATAATGTCTTCGGGTTTGGTGCCTAAGCTAGTATCAGTAAAGTTGCTAGTAATAGTAGTATCCAGGATAGACGAACTTATCACATATGTTCCATCGCTATCAATTTCCAATGGGTCAAATGGCGCTGCATCAAAGTTTGCAACGTCAAAGCCGCCAGTTTCACTGAATGTCGGGCCATCAACACTTACTCCAGGATAGTCGATTCCAGCCTGTAGTAAACCAAAGTCTTTTCCAGGTTGCCCAATCTCAGGTTGGTAGTATGCTTGAATTCTATCGTTGGCTGTCAATAGTTTCTCAACTGGATATATTGTTAGATATGTCGCAGAGAATATAGATGTAGATGTAAATGTTTGGTTTACAATATAAGCCACACCGTTGTAGGCAATGATATCGCCTTGCTCAAATGTTACACCTGGTGCCCAGTCAATGACTGATGTACCATATGTATATCTGTTGTAGGCCAGTGTTGTTTTGATATTTCGTATCAACTTGTTACTGACGTTAGCTCTTGCTTTTGCACCAGTACCAGTACTACTTGTTATTGTAATAACAGGAGTTGTTATGTAGTTACTACCAGAGTAGATAACTTCAATTTTTGTAACAACACCGTTGGTCACTAATGCTCTTGCAACTGCATCGTTACCAATTGTGCTACCTGTAATAGTAACATTAGGTGCAGTAGCATAACCTGTACCACCCAATACCACATCAATTGATTCAATGGTATATGTATAGTTGTACAACCAATCTTGGTATTGTGGTTGCTGTAGTGCGATTGCATCATTAATAAACTCGCCACTAGGACTTCTGTATGTCTTTAAGATGCTGTCGTAGATAGCAGGCACATCAAAGTCTGACACATACCCGTTATAGTTGTCATTGTTTTCGTAGTCTAAGATGTACTCTCTTAGAGTAGTCTTATAAGGCTTAACTTCCTCAATATACTGTTTAAAGAAGTCTTGGTTTTCTTTAACGTAAATTGCAGGCTGTGCAAAGCCTTTAATCTTCTGCATGACTGTAATGAAACTGGTCTTGAATACCCAGTCAACATACTTTTGCTCATCCAGGATGTAGTTAATGAATACAAAGAACAAGTCTAAGAACGAACTGTCAAGTTGGTTAATAAAGATAGAGCTACGCAGAGTTTCTAAAATCTGTCGAATTTCAATTGACGGATTTTGGTCGAATCTGGTGCTATCAAATGGACCTGCATCAAATCCCATACCAGCCGCAGGTAAGTCGTATAAGCTGTCACTCAGATGGATAGTGCCATCTTGTATAGCCACAGTGTTTACTACGTTTGGATATACCTGAATAATAAACCACTTGCCGCGGCCATTGTCACGAACTTTAACAGTTTCGCCCGACTTCAATGGAAGTCTAGACAAGTCAGCAGTTGTATCAACAATGTACGTTGGGCGTGTGCTCTTGTCAAAATCTGCCGAGTACCAATCAGCAAAACTCCAATAATCCGAAGTATTGTAACTCTGAACTTTAATCAATACCCATGTGTCTTGCACGATGTATTCTTGCAAGTAAGTAGTGTTAAATGTACTACCACTAGTAAAATCAGTGATAGCCGAGAATGATCTGCCGTTATATAAAATAACATCGCCTCTTAGATAAGAAGTGTTAGCAGTCCAGTTATAGGATACAACATCTTTGATATAAATGGTCCACAAATTACCGACACTGCTATCGTTTTTAACTAATACTTTAAAGCCAACAGGCAGAATAAAAATGTTAACGAAGCTAAGTTCTTCTAAGTTAGATACCACTAAGTCGTATTTGCCAGATGTTGCTGTAGGAATTTCTTCACCAACATAAAGCCCTGACAAATCATATCCTTCTGAAATCACGTTTTTATTAAACACAGAGTTGACATATGACAACATCTCTTTTACAGCCTGAGTGCTATCTAAGAACATGCCCTGGCGCGGTCTGATATCAATGCCGTAACGTGACTGCACCGGCAATGTTGGGTCTGGAACTGGGTTACCAAATTTGTCTGCACCACTAACACTGTCCACTAACTTAGCATAAATGTTTTGAGGTATTGCAGCAGAATTTGAATTTTTATCCGATAGTAATGCGTACTCACTGTGAATAATATTGCTATTCAGCAATGTTGCATAGTCTATATGCATGATAGTGTCTGAACCGGTAGTTTCTCCTACCATGTTGTATATTGAAACGCTATCATCTCTCAAAGGTGCAAAGAATTTAACTCCGCTATTCTTGGGATCAGATATGTAACTAGCAATAGTAACAGTAGGAATAGTCCTCTCTGCATTAGTGGTAGTTAACGTTGTCTTATCTTTGACCCAGAAATAATATTTTACAGTTGCATAATTAGTCAACGGATCTATGTAAGTCAGTGTTACGTATGCTCCGTTGTCTGCGTACTTAGGCACGCCGTCACCACCGTTCGCAACATATTGGCTAGGAGGGTATAAGCTTTCTACCCATTCGTATACATCAATACTAGATCCCGGGAATGCGCGGCCCCAATTGGTTGATCTGTAACCAATAGTTCCTTGCTCATATAGCATGTATCTAACTTTACTCAGATCCCACCATACTTGGCCAACTTGCTGGTTAGACCAGTACAATGAACTGTTCAATGTTACAGTAGTCAGCGTAGTATTGTTATATACAGCTGGATCGTAATCTATCTTATATGTAATTTCTTGTTCAGCAAGTCCGAGGATTTTTCCTTTTGCTGGATCGATATAATCTAAATTATATTTGATAGTTTGCGATGCATCACTATAAATGTAAGATTTGATGATGCTGTTCAAGTCAACTCTTGGCTCTTGACTTCTATATGCATCCCAACCCTGTAACTTATCAATGTTGTTGAATTGGTAAACTTTTCCAGAGTTGTAGTTTAGTGTTTTGTTATTCTTGGCACCGATAATTAGTTCATAGTCGGTAATAGAAATATCACTGCCAAAACCGTCGTTAGATTTTAGTCCGCTGCCAGTAACAGTAGGAGTTAGTTGCTGAATAAATGCAAACTTGCCTGGATATTCTATCGTTGATCTGTTGTCACTTAGGTAACTGTAGATCCATACAGCGCCGCTTTCGTTTACTGGCTCAAGGAATCTAGTAGACGTTGCATCAAATGTTGTAGCCTGTACACTAGCATCAAACAATGTTTGCTCAAGTGTTGTAGCTTGGTCACTGCCCACTACCAGTATATTGCTCTTGTTGTTAACTTTAACTTTCTTACCAAAGTAATCATATGACTTAGTAGATGGGTTTTGAATTTTATCAACTTCTACAAAAACATCTAGTCCCAACGCTGTCACTGCATTACCAACACCTGGCAATATACGCAACTTGTCTGCTGTTACAACAGAGTTACTAACCAGCCTTAGACTATTGTTTTCGATGCTCGCTGTAACTCCGGGTATGCGTTTTGCGTTAATGGCGGTTACCGCATCAACCAAGCTTGATGTAATGAATGTTACTTCAAAGTTGTTTATTCTAATGCTGCTACCACTGGCAACAACTGGGTTTGGAGTACCCACGATAGTACCATATACTTTACCCTGGTTCAATAGTCTATAGACTGCGCCGTTGTATAAGTTTACGTTAGAGCTATATGGTGCGCCAACATAAATGCTACAATTATTATTGCAAATGTCCACACTATAACCAAACTGTTGTCCCTTATAAGGAGTAGATGAGTAGCTCTCGTCAATCTTACGGAATATATTTGTCTCTATGGTTACAATCTTACTTTGTCCAGGAGGAGTTAAAAACTGCACAGTATTCAATGCAAAGGCAACCCAGTCTGTTCCTCTGACTACTTCTGTACCGTCCACGTATACTTTAGTGAAATTATCAATTAAGCTAACACCGCCAAACAATGTTTGGTTTGTATCTGCCAGATATGAATTAACTGATCTATCCCACACAGAAATAGACCCGTTCTGTGTGTATGTATTAGTATCAATTGTTACGTTTGCATACGGTGCACCAATAATAACTTGTGCCCCGTCTGTCGTAGTTGCCAAACTACTTCCAAACTTAGAATTGGTATTTCCAGTAATGGTAGTATATAAAGTAAAGCAAGGATTTTGTGTTACGACTATCTTAGATGCCAAAGGAGCTGTAGCAAATGTGATAGTCGACGAGTTAACTGTAAAGTCAATTCCTGGCACATATGTTCTAGTAGCACTTCTTACTAATATAGTGTTTGTTGACACTGGTGCGAACGATAAAGTGAATGCGTTTGCGGTACCGTTCGCTGATATAGTGTACTTTTCCTCTGGAATCGTATGATTAAATCCGTAGACATACACAGTATCAGTTCCAGGCGCACCGATATATAACCATTGGTCATCTTGACTCAATGCAATGCTTTCGCCAAAACGGCCAGCACTATTAACGTCGCCCACCATTAATTGTGTTTCTGCAATGGAACCAGTTATTTCCCTGTAGTAGATATAAACATAACCAGCATCATTTGCACTAGCAGGAGCGCCCGCTACTGCATAGTTGGTACCGCTATCTAAGACTGTACCTAAACCAACTGCATTGTTGGCAGTTGTGGTGATAGTAATATCTTCAACTAGCTGATTACTAAAGTTAACAACATAGTTTGTAATAGAACCAACGTTGGCTCTTGTTAGCGGAACGTAACCGTAGATTGCAGTTGCGCCGGGCGCGGCCGACAATGCAAAATTATTATCATAGCTCAACTTAACCGCTGATCCAAATCGACTGTCAGGAGCCAACGAGCCCTTAGGTAAACTCTTTGTTAGTGTCCACGGTTCTGTCTTATTGTAAACAGCCCATTCTTTATTTGTGTTAGCAGAATGAACCCAAACTTTGTCGTTAGGTTGCCAACCAGCTACTGGCGCAATCTCATTAATGTCAACTGGTCGTTCGACCTTCATGCTACTCAGCTTATGAATAGGGCCATCGTATGTCTTGAAACTAAACCCAGCCAAAGAGCCTGGGTACGAAACGATAAACGAAGTTAGACCAGTGACCATTTCGACTTTGTAGAAGCCATTAAAATATCCCACATTCTTAACAAGTATAGTATCGCCTTCTAGTAGCCCATGCGATACATTAGTATCGATGCTAATTTTGCCATTCAGTGCATTAGTAATACGACTTACCCTGCATGCAGATTCATTTACACGATAAACGTCCCAAGCTTGAGAATAATTTTTTGCAGTCCATATAACAGAACTTGCCCCGATATTATCAATGCTGGTGTTTAATGTACTGATATCTGTCAAATCAAATATAGTATATTCCACATCTTCAATGTTTACAAATCCAGCAGTTTGTATATCATCAGAGAAATCGCTATCAGCCGTTCTATTTAACAAGAATGGTGGCTTCCATGGAACCACTGATGTCTTGAATACACCGTCAGTGTTAGAAGTCAATGAGTTATACACGACTGTAGTACCATCCACTACTTCCATACTTGTTGGGTTGTTTATAATTGAAACTTCAGGCAATACTAAATCAATCGATTGATTGGTTTCCAAACTGCCGTATGCGCCAACTCTGAATGCCCAGTCTTCATTGACAGTTACATCACTGGCTCTGTCATTGAATGCAACGTGACCCAAAGCATTGATTGAATTCAGAGTACCTTTTTCTTTAATAAATCCTTGATAGAATTTTACTTGTGTTACGTCATCTAGCCCAAGCTCATTTAAATAAGTCCTGTTACGATATCCAATCAATCCTAATGCGTATTGGTCAAACTCGCTTTCTAAATTGACATTGTTAGTGTCATAGAATGTTTCGCCTATTTGTGCATTTCTTGCAAAGTTATTCAATAAGCCAGTCTTGATGTTATTTTTGTTAACTGGTAACCATACGGAGAAAGAAAAATCTGCTGCACCTGGCAAATCTTTACTTGCAGAATAATAGAAGTTTTTGTACTCTACTAAGTCGCCCTTTAGATAGTCTTTATTTGCAGTCCAGCTAGCTACCTTAGGTTGGTTGTAGACAAACCCCTGTGCGCTGAATGTACCAGTCCAACCGCCTGTTTTATTGCCAACAAGCTTTAAGCGATACTGACGTTGACCCATCACTGGATCATATATGATATCGTTAAACTGTGTTTTGTTGTTGAATGCCAATACATGTTCATACTGCACTAGATTTAATTCAACATAGCTAATTAAATCTTTGGTGCTGACTAAAGAAATAGTTACTTGATTGTTGTCACGTGCAACTGTGTAAGAGTCAGAATTTAAAACGTCAAAGCTTTGATTCATAATCTTGCTACCGTTGAACGAACCCGAGATAGCATCAACTGTTGCAGATCCGTTAACAAGTTTGATAGTAGATGCACATGGGCCCAGTACAATTGTGCCCCCGTTTGGCCAACCTTGTTGTACCCAGAATAAAAATTCTTTTGTGCTCAATTCCCAGTTACGAATCTGGCCCAATGTTTCGTCAAAGTCATTAAACATGAAGCCTTGGCTTCGTAGGAATCTCTCGTAGCCAGACAACAAGTTTGCCACTTGCTGATAAGATGTTAACTCTGTTCCGTATGGAATGCTTAACTTGTAATTTGCATATTCAGTGTAATAATTTACTGCATTATCAAATACTTTAACAATACGAGACTCTCCTGTTGGCATAGGAGGAATAATTGTAACATAAGGGTGATTTGTATCGTACCCGTCAATTTTAAAACCTGTAGAAGTTTTTTCAATAATTATCGCACTATATCTTGCATTTAATATAGGTGTAGACTTGTTTAAAATTAAATCGTAATCGCTGTCAGGAACAATAATTGTATCGTTCTTGCTATTAGGACTGTTTTGTTCTGCCAATACTTTTAAGTACTGCTTACCAGTGTAAGAAGCCATTCTGTAAGAAAGCTGTACATTGAAGTTTTGTACAAAATTCAACAAATCAGTTTTATCAGTGATGCCCTGGCTTACTTGATAATCTGCGACCCAGTTTAAATACCCTGCTGCACGGCTTATTGTTCCTGTAGGCGATACATACCCGTTAACAACTATATCACTTTGTGATAGTCTGTTATTTGTTCCTGTTACAACATACTGTTGTAACCCAGTGTTATATCTGTATTTGCTAGTTTGAATTCCGTATGCAAAATACTTGCCTGGGCGGACCATGGCTTCGACATATTGCATTGCAAAAGGATACTCGCTGCTATTGCGCCATGCAGTCTCAGTAGGACTAAAGTTACCAATTGTCCAGTTCTTACTAAAAGACTGGGTGTCATATTTGGTAGTTAGCAAACCAATTGGAGGCAATAGTTGGCCGTTTTCATTGACTGGTATAATAGCAGACAAGCCAGGGCGGGCGAATCGTGCGTCAATTCCTGCTCTGTCACCAGCTACAATTCGTCCTGCTTCTAAGTCAGCCCAAAGGATTTTGTTACCAGATGTATATGGTGCAGGACCATAAGTAGTTTTCCACCATGTTGGCTCTTCACTGAAGCCTAGCATTTCCCAAGGATACAAGTGAGGATGTTGAGTATCATAGTAATACTCATAACATGCACGCCAAGATCCTGGCAACTTTTCTCCGTTAATTACATCTAACGAATTAGCGTAATTGTATGTTAGCGGCTTAGTAGCATCAAATGTATTATTTGTTACATAGTTTAAGTTGTTAGTACCAACCCATGGAAGGTACATTCTGCTTAACAGAATATTATATTCAGATATAGAGTACCCGTTATCTCTGAACTTACCAGGCACAGTATCATATATGTTAACTAGCTTGTCGCTGTACTCAACTTTAATGTTGTTATAGATTCGTTTTTCTAAATCAAGCAACAGAGTATCACGGAAGTCTCCAAAACTTGGAGTTAAGCTGCCGTCATGGCCTCTTATCATTTTTTGTGGTTCAGTATAGGTCCTGTCAATGTAAATTGCAGGAGTAAACTTTGGATACAAACCAAGCTTTGTTGGAGTTTCTGGAATCCAGTTAGCGTCTGTACTGTTGTATTCGTTGATTACTAACTTATCGCCTACATTTACATTTAAGGTAGATGATAACACAATACCAGGGCCAGTAGTCAGGAAGTTATAATCGATGCCGTAGGTTAGTTGCGAACCATTGATATAAACAAGGATAGCTTTGTTACTGACTTCAGTCAATGAGAAGATGCTTGTTATTTCATAGTTGGTTTGTAGCGGATCAAAAATGGTATAGGTGATAACATTTTTATCATCCCCGTAAGGAATCATGTCGCTGTAATACCAAGGGAAAGTATTATCTTTAACTTGGTTAATTTGCTGAATGATATAATCAACACTAGCAGACGGGTTCTTAGGATTAACCATGCTAGATGTGCTGGCCAATGTTAAGAACTTATTTTTAAATCTTGTATACTCTCGCTGAGCCAACAATACGCTATCAACAAGATTGTACTTGTCGCTATTTAAAAATAGACCAGCGTAGGTAACGGGCGCACTTTGCTGTAGCATAACTCCAGGCAAGTTGCTTATACGCAAATCTCTTACGTTGCTTATACCTGGGAATGATCCTTTAAAGAACAAGCTGCTTTCTGCAAGGTGTCCAATGTGGTTACGCATTTCACCAAGAGTGGGACTTTCTAAAACTTTATTCTGAGAATTTAAGTTTAAGTTATCCGGAATCTGATAGAAACCTATGTTACTAACTTCGCCGCTAAAGATAAGCACATCAATTCTGTCATTTGCAGCAATCTTAGTTTTGTCGATAGTAATCAGCTGATTGTTGCCAGGTAATGTATACAACTGATAATAAGTAGATGCAAGTTTTTTTGCATTAACGTAGACAATAAGGTTGGGCTCAATTGATGCTACCTCTGGAATAATATCTATAGTAAAGCTGTTGTTAACACCATCGTATGTAAATGCAAGGTCTTGCATTTGTCTAGATTCGCTGGCAACATTTGTCCATACGTTAAGTTCTGTTACTGCACCAGTAGAACTGTTTTTGTATAAAAATCCTGCGTTAATCTTTTTAGTGTATACTGTACCGTCGGATCCGTATTGAAAATACTCTGTATCAAAGTTGTTTTCAAATTGGATGTCACCGATGTTGTTAAAGTTCTTATAAGCTAAAGGGAATCCTAACACACTATCTACGGTGCCAGTGCCAAGCTTATAACTGAAAATCTTAGTGCCAGTGAAAGTTGTATCGCTGTTATTAACAGGATACTTTGTAATGTCACTGAAACTCACGCCGTCTGTATCAAATACATCAAACAACGGAGCTTGGTTTAATGTTGTCTTTTGCTGACCATCAATCCAGTTTAGTCCGTCATACCAGAAACATTTTCCGTTGTTGTTTACACCGTTGAAAACACTGACTGTATCATGGGTAACTACTGTTCCGTCCGGGGCAAGAGTCAAGTGAATGATACGTGGACCATTTGGGTCTGCTGTGGTAACGTTAACAAAGTTAACTATCCAAATCTTTCCTCGAGTAGTCGAATCTTGGTCTGCGGAAAATACAATACGCATACCTTCAACCAAATTAACGCCGTCCGATGACGCTGCCGGTTGTCCTTCGACTGTTAGGAACGGAGTTGTGTAGGTTGTATCAAACAAATCAACTGGTTGTTTTGCTGTTTTTCCAAAATTAATCAACTGCAAATCTGCGTCGAATTCAATGATAGGACGTTTAGCTCTTAGTTCTGCGTCAAATACTTGTGGTGTATTGTTGTAAGCCGCAGTAAGTTCAACAATAGACTTATGGAACCAGCGATTACGTCTTGTCCATGGATTCAAGTCCTGGCTAGCTCTGTTGATTACAATATAGTCAGGGTCAGACAAACTGGTGTTTGTGTCTACAGACAAACTACCGTAATAAGATGGCCCAACAAAGTAAGGATAAACTGGTTCACTTGTTGCAGACTCTGTTGTAAAGTATGCATAAGTTCCGTCGGGGAAGTCAGGAGTAATACAGAATCGTCCGTTGTACTGGTCTAATGTTCCCGAATCCTGGCTATAGCTATAGTCTTCAATAAATGCGCCAGGTAAGAATTCAAAAGTTAATGTAGCACCTGCAGGGATTGTAACTTCTTTGTTAAGTTTAATCTGTCTAGCCTGAATGTCGGATGTGCCTAATCCGTTAACTGTTTTCAACCCGTTATCAATAATCCAGCAAGAGCTATTTACAAGCCCTGCAGAGTTAGTTGTTATACGCATTCCGGGATTCAATCCAAATGTCGTATCCACAGTAATGTATCGTGTATTTTCAGCTGATACAACAACGTTGATAGTCTGGGCAGCTGGCCTATACAAACCAGTATTAGTTGCCACATAAGAACTTACCATCTTAGCCACAGGACTGTTGGCAACTAGCGGGTTAGAGTAACCGTACGGTCCGTAAATTGGGTAACCGTCAGCAGCAAATCCAACTAGCTTACTATGTCCTGTCGTACTACGATACCCGTCAGTAAAGCCAGATACGTTGCCCCATGCATTTGCACTGATAAATTTACCATTAGTATATACGTAATTACCAGTGCCCAGTGTTTGGCCACCGTATGCGTCTTGTCCGTTAACCAATACTTGGTTTATGTCATAGTGCCAAGTTGTGTTATTGTCCCCGTTAATGTAGCCGCCATCGCTTACACCATTAATAAGTATGCCTGGCAATGTAACACCAATGACATCGCTATAGAATAAAATGCTATCGTGACTGCCAGGAACATCTTGTCCTGCTCTGTAAGGATACTTAATTAACTCTTGGCTTTCTACAATAGGATTAGAATTGTCAATGTTAGGGAAAGTACCTACTGCGATATTAGTACCAATTGGAAAATCATTTGTGCTGACACTCAGTTGGTCTTTTGCCAAGTTTAAGTTGGCAGAAGCACACTCAACAAAGCTTGCTGTTGGGTCATATGCTGCCAATGATTGTGTTTTGTTAACAACTAATGCCGATACTGGGACCAACTTAATGCCAGTACCAACACCTTCTACGTAGTATTCGCTATTTTTATAAACGTCCGGCATCACTTGCGAATCAAATACAATTTTTAATCCGTTAGTAAATGTTACACCGTTAGGGCTGATGTATTCTGTTTTGCCTAGAATTTCAGTTGCAACATTTATGGTGCTGCTACCTTGCTCGACAATCTTGATTGTACCGTATTGCTCTGGATCTGTGCCGTCCTGGTAATAAAATACATTTAACGGTGCAGTTATGACAGGGATCTGTACCAACTTAGCATCTGCATCAGTATACCATTCTGTGTTACCGTACTGGATACCTGACATGACAACAACTTTATTGTTTAACGGGATTGGTAAGTAGAATGCCAAGTTAAAGATATAGTCGTTAGTTACTGTTGGGGTCAATACAACTTGCCAAATACCGTAGCGCTGGCTTTCTGGCACTACCTCAGAGTTATAAGTCCAGTCGGCTGGATTATCTGAGTACTCGCCAAATATGACATATTTGCCGTTTAAGTTTGAACGTTGTCCGTCGATGCCGTTATATGTGCTCAGGATCTCAGATAGCAATTTTCCTTGCAAGTTTGCATAAGTTTGGTTAGTTACCAAATCAACATCTTGCAACACAGGCATAGATACATAAAAATCTTGTGCTGTTGCTAGTGGTACATTGAAAGTTACTGTACCTTTGTCTGTTCCGTTGTTAACAACACCCAGCACTTCTCTGATACTTTGATTTGTTCTAGTGCTAGTTCCGTTGACGCCGGGAGTAGTTTGTATCCAGAACTTTTTACCAAGCTGGTCAACTTTAAATGTATACGAGCCGCCTCTTGCCAACACCAAGTCAGGGTTAGGTGCGGTATTATATCCGCTAATATTGTAAACGTTGATGCCGTTATTTGGATACACGTAGAATGTACGTGTCATGTCCACTACGCCCGAGAACACATCAACGGCATCGGGTCCGTTAGGCAACCAGTAGTATTGTCCGTAGTTAACAAATGCGTCAGCATTTATTCTTGGGTTATAGCTATAGAACTCGCTAGCCCACAGATTATTCTGATTGTCTACTTTGCCGCCGTAGTATTCTATTTTTTGTAAAATTTCAGGATACGTAGTATTAAATTCAACGTCGCCCGACGTAGGATTTTTTACAATAATGCTGGGCTCAAGTTGATAATCAGCGCGGTCCGCTGTTGCCTCTTTGACGTATGTGCCAATCCCTTTAAATCCAGGGGCAAATTTTCTACCAACATACCCGTTAATAGGTATTAAGTTAGGTTCTGTAACCAGTTGATCCAATGTTGCATTTAGAAACTTTTTATTTGTCTCTGATTGGAAGACTGCTGGTAGAAAATTTATAGTTTTTGTAATAGGCATGTGAAATTATATCAGTTAATAATAGTATTTACCGCAGAATTTTGAAGGTTTAATTGCGCCGCTGTAATTGCGCTAATAATTTCTATATTCTCAACTGTGGCGCAACTAATGATGATTTCGTTGGGTTCGCAATTAATTTGCTGCAATGCGCCGTATGTTTGGCTAGCACTACTTGGTACTATGATAATGCTACTAATGTTAGGAGCAAGACCCTGTTGAATATAAGTAGCCAGTTCAGTGAAGTAGAATGTTTCACCAAAGTCCCAGTTACCTGCGGCAAAGAATGAGTTAATATAAGCCAATACCTGGCTTCTAACTTCGCTGTCGCTTAATGTAATGTTAGGATTCTTAACTACTTTGATAGTAGCCTGAAGTTCAGGTCTTGCTTTATTACCGAATACTGGCTTGAATTTTGCACTGTTAAAGATTAATGCATCGCTAACAGATTTATAATTGTCCAAGTCACTGAACGATAATCGTAGTTCTTCGCTTGTATATCGTTTTGGTTCTGACACAGTACCAGTTGTATCTAGTGCCCATGCACGATATGAAGCTTCGTAATCTTTAGTAAGCACATATAAGTCTATTAGGTTACTTGGGCTTGGGTCTAAACGACGTGAACCAGGCGCATTGTGCTTATACTGGAAGTACAAGCCAGGACGGCCAGTTCTAGCAATATAGTCGTTGCTAACCGTCAGTGTTCGCGCACCGTTAGTAACTGTCAATACATAGAATATATCGCTTTCGTATGCATAGAATACTTGTCCGGCCGGGTAGTTATTAATTGCAGGAATAATAGAAGCCGAAGTAGAATACTCCACGTTAATCAATGAGTTACTTACAGGCTCGTAAGAGACAAAGCTGTTGTATCCATACGTCTTTATAAAGAAAACATACTTACGTAATGGGTTAACATCAGGCTGAACCACTGTATTGAAAATATCTGGATCATCCGGAACCCCGTCATTATTGGAGTCACCGTATGTTACTAATACTTTGCTGGCATCAACATAACCATCGGATTCTGCAATCTGATCGTAGATATTCCAAATAACATCTTCAGTTAGCGGTGCTCCAGTATCAGGGTCTCCGTTAACCTTTAATACCTTGACGCTGTCATTTACCGTATATCCAGTTACAGGATCAAATATCTTAACTTTGTTATCAAAGTAGAATTTAGTTTCCATTGTACTTTCAAACACATAGCTTAGGCCACGGGCCTGTGCTGTGTAAATTGTGCCGTCTGGCTTGAAACTTAGCATCCAGCTAGCATCTAAATTTTGTCCAGTCGTTGACCCTTGATTAATTTGGCTAAAGGCCGAAGTAGCATCCAGATCCTGTGCGTTAACAATGGACCATTGTCTTGAAGACTGGTCGTATCTAACACCAAACTCTGAATAGTTGCTTATCAATGTAATCAATCTAGCAATAAACTCAGTGGTAAACTGATTAGCAAATGCAGGGATAACTGAAATAGCAATAGCTGCCGATGGCAAATTCAAACTTAAACTTACTGGGCCATCACCTGTGCTTAAATCTCCCTGATTACCGCTACCAATCAATTGATTTATAGTAGCGTACAATAACGGCTGTCCGTTTTGTGGTACTTGCCCGTTGCTAGGTAAAGACAAGATTTCGTTGGCACTGTTAAAATAGTTGCCGTTACCTGGACTGAATACTACCACACTGCCTTCTGTGATATACTTGTTGTTGCCAACAATACCGGGGCCTACTGCTAACTTGTTTCCGCTGTTATCAACGAAGTAACCAGTAGACGATCCAGATTTTACAACACTACGGTGCCACTTGATGTTAGTCAATGAGAAGCGTGAGAAATATTCATAATAGAAATGCTGCATTGTTTTGCTTCGAATCTCTGGCAAAACTTGATTCTGAATAACTCTGTTAATGTCAGCAGTTGTGCTCCAGGTAAACGTAAAGCTAGACGATGCATCTTCTTTGTATATGATACCGTCATCTGCAAATATGTTAGTGCTACTGTATCTTCCAGTGGAATCAATTACATCCAGGAATCTACTAACTCCGCTGCTAGTTCTGTTAACTGCTTTAACTTTGCTAATACTATTGTAATTTGCATAAGGGAAAGTGTTATAGTCCTCACCAGTAATCATACGATTCTGTGAATAGTATAACTGCGGTGCTTTTGTTTTAATGTCGTTAAGACTTTCTCTCGGCAATGCGTTAGCGACAGTATACTTCAAGCTAGCAACGATGGTCATTGTTTCCAAGCGGCCAACACGGCTAATGTAAGGGATGCTGAAGCGAATGTTTGTTAACTCATCGGGAGTAATCTTATAGCTTAGTCCTGTACTTGTTCTAAAGTAAGACCTGAATGTGCCTTGTGGAATAGCGGCAAATGTACCATCACCAAATACTAAATCAATTTGGTCGTTGGCACGGGATGTTACTTGATAGCTTTTCTTTGCTGCATTGTTGTTATAGATAATGTTGATGCCTGCCACTGCAGGAATCTGTGCCCATTCAGTACTGACCCCGCCTAGGCTGTTTAGTTCATACAACCATACATCGTCGTTATTAATGTTATCTACATTAATGGAAGCTTTGTTGTTTGGGATACTTTCACCAAATGTAAATGTTTGGTTTTGTAGCGTACCCTGTTTAAAGTAAAAGAAGAAACCTGTATTGTTACTGGCGTTCCCAAGGCTATCGTTTTTGTATATGATATTCAATGGACGGCCAGGACTAGGCGAAGCTTCGTAGACGTAGGTTTTATTTGCGCTTGTTCCGCTAACAATTTCAAAGTCCAAGCTGGTATTTTCTACTTGTGTAGAGAATGAAAACACTGGCATTGTACCAGAAGGCAAGTTAATATTGTACTCGCTATTGGTAATGCCGCCAATTACTTGGCTGTTTGCAGGCTTACCAACTTGTTGGTTTGACGGAAAGGCTGCATTAAGAATGGTAATAAACTGTTCGTACCAGTTTACGTTGCCCGAATCGTTCCATTTTACAATAAGGTTCGACAAGTCAGCGCCAGTGCTATCCCTTAATGCTTCCGACGTTTGCACAGAATCAAACTTAATGAATCCCGAAGCTGTTTGATTACGTTTAGGAACATAGCTAATTAGGCGTGCTAGTTTAAGAACACTATCTCTACGTTCTGCTGTATCGATAAAGTTTTCTCTAGCATTTAAGTCTGTGCGGAATGCAAGACTTTGCCCTAAGAATGCTATCAAGTCAATTAACGCAACATATTCACTCGATTCGATAAAATCGTTAAAATTCTCTGGATAGTAGATACGTAAGTAATCTACCATTGTCTTGCGTAAGGTTTGGAAATCGTAGCTTTGGAAGTCAGCGTTCCTGAAGCTTTGATATATCTTTGTCCAATCCTGATTAACTAATAGGCTGTTTTGTCTGGTTGTGTTAGCCATGTTGTCCTCGTTTTATGTATTTATTGAGAACAAAATATGGTACTTTTAAAGGCGCGATTTACCGGGTGTTTTGTGCAAATGTTAATAGTAATTGGCTAACTTGACTAGTGGATATGTATACTAGTTCAAGTTCAACTTGTAGACCCCTGTCAAACTCTGTTACTGTAACGTTTTTTGCGCTAATTCTAGGATCAGCTGCCACTATACGCTTTATGTCTTGTACCACAATGTTCTTTGTTTCGTCGTTTAATGGCTCAAAAATCATATCCCATATCACAGTACCAAAGTTGGGATTCATTAATTTCTCCCCCTTGCGTATTGCAAAATGATTTTGCAGGTCTCGTTTGACTAACTCAAAGTCAGTTATCCTGAACTTCTTGCTGTTTGTTAATGTGCTAAAGCCGTTATACATTGCCATAATGATATTTACCCTATTTTTCCTTTACTTGCATCGCTAGCAGATATAACCGGAACTTGTGTTATACTGTATTTTCCTTGATTGAAGTATGTCTCAATCGATGTGCCGTATGCATCTGAAAAACTCTTTCCAGTTTTATACCAAGTGGATGTGCCGCCTGCGCCAGCAAGGTGAGATGCACTTAACAAACCTGCAACTTCATCTTTTGGAGTAGCGGAAGTGATAACCCCGTTGCTTTCCAACGTTGCATAATTACTTCTGGTGTAGTTATACATGGCATCTTCCTGTACCGATGGGTTGTTTTGAAAGTCTGTTGCACTGGAAATGCCATTCTTGCCCGTCCAATTATTTGGATTGTTCAATGCGTCGACAGATTGCGGTGTGCCTGCTTTTACATAACCCAGCCCTTGTAATGCTTGCGAGCCCATCTGATACTTGCCCTGATATCCAAAAGTGTTTGCTCCAGTATACTTGCTGCCGTTTTCAGTATACCCTAGCTGTGCCATATATGCTCGCAAATCTTGCTGGTCCAAGACGCCCATACCTGCTGCTGGAGTAGGCTGTGTAATAAAGGATGATATTGGTGCAGGCTTTCTAACTCCAACAATACTGTTAAGGTCAACGTTTTTGGGTGCCGGAGTTACTGTTGGGCTAATCGGTGTCCCGTCTACTGTAGTAGTCGCAGCATTGTCGGTACTAGTTGTTACCTTAGTTCTAGCATATGGCTCATGTGTTGGTACTTTATAGTTGATACTATTCAAGCTAGCAGCTTGAGCATACCATAATCCGTTTTGCTGTATTGCATCGGGCAATTGATAAGTCGAAATAGCACCGGGAGGACTTACATCGCCGCCGCCACCTCCTCCATTTAATGCAATAGTTGATCCGTTCAACGACATAGCACTACCAGCTTTAATACTCATATTAGATCCTGCAATAAGACCCAATTGGCTTTGACTTTTTAGCTGTGCCTGCTGCCCAAACAAATTTAACACTTTTTCTGCGTTAGCCTGTATTACCTGCGACTGCATCTTTACTGCAGAACCTGCTGCAATATTAACTGCACCTTTTGCATAAAAGTTTATGCTTTTATCGCTGTGCATCATTAGGTTACCTTGTGTACGTATACTCAAGTCTCGTTTGCCGTATACAAGGATGTCGCCTTCTTTAGTCAGTTCAATCCAAGCAGTACCAGTTGAGTTGGCAATGTAAACAAAGCCTTCACTATCGTTCATCATAATCTGATGTCCGGCACTTGTTTTTAATCTAACTAAGTTGCTCTTGTTATAAATGTCACCGTCATCCATTACAAGACTGTGTCCACCTACCCGAGTTGTTACTGTAAATTCTTCAGGATTGAAATTACCAGATTTTAATTTATCTTGTAGTGTTGGGCTATTTGCAGGATCTTGCGGGCCGTACGGGCGACCAGGAGTGCTAAATCCAAACACATTACTAACAGGGTCACGCTGTATGCTGCTATCTATGGCGCCTCTGACAGGATCTGTATCAAGCCCTTGTATAATTAAACGAATTGTTTGTGGTACATGTAAAGGTTTCGGTACATCTGGTAAGTAACCTGCTGCATATAGCTCAGGCAATGCTTCGTTCGTTTCAGCGACTGGATATGCATAGCCAGGTCGCAAATTAGGGATGCCCGCGGATTGTACGCTTACATCACTAATCTTGTTCCACGGTACGCTACCGATGGCAGGTAGCATGTTTCTGCTCAAGTTTGTGTTAACACATGCAAACCAAAAGCCTTCTACACTGTTAGAAACAAAACAACAAAGAACTTGATTACCCACGTCGGGCGGAGTCATAAAGAATCCGTAACTTTGCTGTGTCTTTAAAAATACATTGTCAGCGCTGGTTGCTTTTAAATCAGCATATGGGTTATTTTTCGCGGCGGCCCCGATGGTAGTGCCACTATAAGGACTGGCATACGATACCACTTTCCATTGTGTGCTATCATCTGGATTATTGCCGCCGAACTTATCAATATAGACTAATAGTCTGCCGGATCTTGTATTAGAATCCACACGCTTAACTAGACCAACATATATACCTGCAGGTACTGGTAAATCTGATTTAGATTGATCAGTATAACTTGCTTGTTTTGTACCCATGTAGGGTGAATTGAATGACATTTATTATATCCTAATTAAGCAAAAAAGTCGCCAACGCCAATATCGCCGCCAAAGTCTAGGTCAAATTCGCCTATACCTAAATCAGCAAGCTGGGTATCACCAACGTCAAGTGGGACACCGTCACCCAGAGCATCAACACTGGCAAAGTCACCGCCTGTATCATACATTGCATCTGTAGACGATAGCGATCCATCTGTTCCCACAGCTAGCGTACTTCCATCGTCGAAAGTTTGTAAAGTACTTCCATCATCAAATACCTGCGTACTGCCCGGAACTCCGATTGCAGATGCATCTGTGCCGCTATTGAATATATTCTTTACTGCTGCACTAGCTGTACTTACTGCTGTGTCAACATACTTAGATATTATTTTGTTGGCTGCTCCAGTTGCGGCTTTGACAACTGAGTTTTGTATTTGTCCACCAATACCAGATGCGCCACCGCTAATTAGTGACGCGGCTGTCGATAATGCCGCTGTGGTATTAAGCGCAGGAGTAAGGGCCGACAAGTTCTGCTGGGAGCCCGCAAATCTTCCATTTTGGTTCGCTGTTAATTGTGCCAATGGCTGCGATGATGTTTCTCTTTGGGCTGCTTTTAACGATAAAGGGTTGCCCTCTTGGTCGTATAGTAACTTTGCAAGTGTTAGAGTTTGTTCAAATTTGCCATTGGCAAATGTAGAATCAACAGTGATAACTTTGTAAACTCCCCTGAATGCACTGTATCTATATCTATTATCAGGTGCGGAAGGCGAAGCTATCCCCTCATATTCGTTGTAGTCTGTGGGACTTTCTAAATTTAAAAATACATATAGCTCGCCGCTGTCCATCCATAGGCTGTTATTACCAGACAATAGACCAGGCTGAGATAGTGTGTCCTGTGAGTAGAATATATCGTCTTGTTTAATAAAATGCGGGTCTCCTATGATTTTCAAGCTAACTTGAATCATATCACCTTTGGAGCTTAACATTAAATTTCTATGCACATCGCCTGCACTGGCAGATAGTTGTGGCAAGCCACCGGTCATGTTAGTAGTAGCCGTAGAATCACTGATGACACCTGTGCTAACAGGATGAGGATTACTTTGATCCAGCGATACTTCCAAATTATTGTCTGACTTAGGATCTAATCCAGGTGCGCCCAATGTAGATGCAGTTTCATTCAACTTAGCTTTTTGTCTATACGCTGTCATTTCTATTAGGTATAGCATATCAAAGTTTAGCTGCATGTCGATTACATCTTTATTTTTTCCTGTAAAGATGTAATCATATCGTTTAACATGGCCCGGGACTCTGCCCTTAGATACATATGGGTGCTTTGATGCAATGTAAAAAGGCTTTACACAGTATGTAATATCCAATGCATACCTATTTTGATCCACATCGTATTCTAAGATTTTAATTCTAGGAACAATCCTGTACCAACGCAATCCAAGGCCAGCAACGCTCGCACCCGACTGTATTTGTTTTAATTGAGTCGGATCATTAATTTGATCTTTTATGTACGAACTATTTCTCACTGCCCAGTCAATTAACTTGTCTATGCTTTGGCCCGCGGGTATGTTTACTGTTGCTCCGTTAAATGTAGCAACACTTTTGGCTTGTTTTGCTGCGGCCTGCAAATCTAACTTTTTACTTTTATCAGAGTTATCGCTGGCGGCAACTTGAGTCAAGTTAACAGGACTACTGGTTGAAAATAAATTAGAATTGCCAATGTCCGGATGGAACTCAACTCTAACTACGTTTACTTTTTTAATTTGTTTTTGCTTTTGCAAATAATTAAACCAGGAATTAATAGAATTAGTAAGTCCCCTGGAACTAAATTGAGAAAACTCAGAATTCAATGTATTTTGAATTTGACTCAACCTTGTCTTGGCATACGATACGCCTTCGACAGTATCATTGCCGTTTGCGGCTTTGACAAACTGGTCATACTCTGCGGCTGTACTTTCAAGTTCTGCACGTTCCGATTGTTTAGCTTGGGCAGCAGGATCTATTTCTCCAGACCCAAATATGCCAGCCACAGTACTGCCTGTCACTGATATACTAACAGGAATAGATACGTTTAACTGGTTAAATGCCTGATGATTGTAAGGCACCGCTTCAATTTGATATTCCGTTCCCCTCGATGTTAGTCGAGTCTTCATGTTAATTAACCTAATGGGCAAGTACTTTGAAATGTTGGGGATTGTTACCAACTCACCATCTATGTACCCGTGATAGTCTATTTGCAGTACATATGGCATTTGCAAATAGTTACCGCCTGGATTAATCGTTGATGCAGCTTCCAATAGTCTGTTAATTAGCGTAAAGCCCAGTGGCTCAATGATAGTGAAATTACATTCCACTAAGTTGGTATTCCTGTTACGCACAGTTGTATTGACAATTGTTTTTATTTTTAAATCGTCAAAGAAGAAATCTTCTTTAAAACTGGCGCTTCTAACAAACGTAGTGCTGTTATATTTGCCTGCACTGCTTATCAATACAAACTGCGGATTGTATTTTTTGTTTGGATTCTTGTCTGACACTAAGTCATTGAATCCGTTAATTGGCATCATGTGCAGGCTTAACGAATAGGTATAAGAATCGTAGTCATGCAAAGGATTGTTTAGCACTGCCTGCGTAGTGGCAGCTGGTCTTGTTACATAACTGCTAGTGCTGGCGGTTCCGTCATTTTCGTAATACACAGGAGAGCCTGTGCCCAAGCTACTACTAGCTGTTCCGTCATTTTCGTAAAAAGTAGTAGTAGGTATAGCCGGATTAGCGCTAGATGGGGGTGGCGCAGCATCTTCCGTCAAATTAACACTAGTTGGTGCTGGGACAGGTACTGGCGGGAGCGGCAGCTCAGGAGGAGCTACTTCGGTAGTAGTTATTACTGTTTGCTGCTCTGTTGATGTTACTGGAGTTACTTGGTCAACCGGTACGCCTGCCGCAGTAGTTGTATAAGTTGCAGTGTAAGTTAAGCTACCATCCGCTGCTGTATTAATTTTAACATACAAATTGTCAAAGCCAACTGTTTGGGCATTTTGCCCTACTTGGATTGCTACTTTTTCTAGTGCCTGTCGTTTAGCTTCGGCTTCTACTGCAACACTATCAGTACCCGAGACCGTGGCCGTAAACGAAACAGACTGTGACTGCTGATTCGGAATAGCAAATTGATCTAATGAATCATCTATCATAATTATTTGACCACGCTATCTAACGTTGCTTTCTTAGGCAAGTAAATCCTTGTATTAATTTTCATGTCAAAGATGGGATCTTTAACAGTGTTGGGATTTCTTAATGCAAACACCCACCACAACCCTGCATCGCCGTATAAGTCAAATGCCAATAGGTCGGGTCTGTATTGATATGTTCTATTAATTGTAAACAATACATCATCTATTGCTTTGGGAATAGCAGGCAATGTTGCTACATCTAAGTATGCCCCGTAGAATTCAGTTTTAGAATAAGGACTGTTTTTTGAATATTGAACTGTGGACATTAGATAAATCCTCCTATGCCTGAGTAACCATTTTGTATTAATCCACCACTAGAGAATTTCTCCAATGTAAAGTTATTAGCAAGATTGTTTCTGCTGTACACAGGTTGTAATGATATAGAAATAGTACTGCTAGTAGGCAAGCGAACTGGGCCACCCAAATTACTACTTGCAACAGGTGTACCAGCAGCGAGACCTTTAAGTGGCAAACCCACTGGAATCTGTACGTAATCTACATCTGCGGGCATAGTGTGAGAGAAGGTTGTAACAACACAAGGCACATGCGGCAAATACGCAGGACCGTATCCATCCAAGAATACCATCGGGGGTGGCGCGCCTGCATTTTGATCTGCTCCCCAAAACATCTTAGTACATGTTCTGAAGAACTGAATTGCTGCCATCAGGTATTGCCCGTCTGCAACGTTTTGTACAGTGAATTCGCCGTTGATTGCTATCGCCGATACTTCACTGCCTTCGTAGAAATAAGAATTATAGTTACTGTGCGTCAACGGTGTTTGCCCGTATCTTGCGTTATGATTAATAGTAATAGTAGGAGTATAAGGGAAAATTACGCCCTTAGTTTCAATCAGAGGAGATAAAATGGTAGAATTTAGGAATTTACCTGCCAAATTTGTTGCCATGCTTACACGAACACGCCAGTCACGTTCAGCATCTATGTTTGTTCCGTTAGCAGACTGGAAATCGATGTTAAATACTTTCCCCGCGATGTCTGACAGAAGTCCAGTTGCGCCGGGTGCTAGCCCTGCCTGAAATAGTCTGCCTTCCGTTGGACTAGTGGGCGCGGGAGATCCGGGCGCTGAACCCGCAAACGATGTTTGGACACCGGATGCGTCATAGCTATTAGTGTTATTAGATGCTGCCATTATTTTACCTATTATTAGATATTTATCGGTCTGGAAATAGTATCAGTTTATAAGAAAAGGTTGACATCCTGTAAACAAAAATGTTATCATTGAGCAACTCCAAGGAGAATTACTATTAAACACAATTACCTCAACAACAAAGATATTCTTAAAGAAATTCACAAAAGCAAGAATACCTACTGCACGTACATAGATGACAGTGTACAAGACTACGATGTTATTCTGGATAGCTTATCCAAAATAAACAAGAAAAACATCCTAGAAGCCCGCAAATTACGGGCCGAACGTCTAAGTAAACTGGCACACGAAGCTGCGGTCCTTGAAACAGGCGAGAAGCAAAAAGCAGATCAATTTGAAATCAAGTACACTAAGATTCCGCAAACTGATGTAGTTTTTAGGGTTACTACATGGGATCATATCCCGTTAGATAATGTCAAAACTGCAAAAGCCAAGAATACTGCCAAAGAGCTGTACGAAGATGAAGACGAAGTCGCACATACTGAATACGATGAGGATGACCCAAAGCATAACAAATATGTCAAAGTTAACTTTCCCCCGTTTTATCATTACCGTGTAGACGAAGAAGGAAACCCCTATATTGTAGGCAAGAGCCACTGGAAGGGCACGTTGGAAGAAGGCGTGTTTTGCAGGGATCACGGTGCAATGACCAAGAAGTTAGCGCACATGTTTATGAAACTATGCGAACGTTATGCTACACGTTCTAACTGGAGAGGATACACATACAATGACGAAATGCGAAGCCAAGCCCTGCTGCAACTCAGCCAAATCGGACTCCAGTTTGACGAGTCCAAATCGCAGAACCCTTTTGCGTATTATACTGCCGCTATCACTAATAGCTTTACTCGTGTCTTAAACATCGAAAAACGTAATCAAAACTTGCGCGATGACATTCTTGAAATGAACAACTTGAACCCAAGTTACACACGTCAGGGAATGAGTGGTGGCGGTGGCCACTATGAAGAGTAATCTAATATTATCGTTTCAATTGATTAACGCTGAACATAAGTGCTATACTACGTAGATGTCTAACCTATTCAAAAAAGCTGCAATTTTTACTGATATCCACTTTGGATTAAAATCAAACAGTCAACTACACAATGAGGACTGTTTGGCATTTGTCAAATGGGCTTCTGCTAAAGCCAAAGAGGAAGGGTGCGAAACTGCACTCTTTCTTGGAGACTGGCATAATAACCGTGCCAGTATCAACATTGTAACACTCAACTACAGCCTCAGGGCGCTGGAGCATTTGAATGACAATTTCGACAATGTGTACTTTATTCCTGGTAACCACGATCTTTATTATCGCGATAAGAGGGATATCCAAAGTGTTGAATGGGCACGACATCTCCCTAATGTACATATTTGCAATGATTGGGTTGACGCTGGTAACGTTATTATTGCACCTTGGCTGGTGGGCGATGACCACAAGCGGATATCTAAGCTAAAAGGCAAGTATATGTTTGGGCACTTTGAACTGCCCCACTTTTACATGAATGCCATGGTGCAAATGCCGGATCATGGTGAAGTTAAGACTGAACACTTTGGCAACTTTGATACAGTGTTCACAGGCCATTTTCACAAGCGTCAGCAGCGCGGCAATATTAATTACATTGGCAATTGCTTCCCCCATAATTATGCAGATGCAGGCGACGACGAACGCGGGCTAACTATTTTAGATTGGGGTAAGGAGCCCGAGTATCATGCTTGGCCGGATCAGCCAACTTACAGAGTGTTAGGATTGGGTGCTATTTTGGATCATGCAGATACTATTCTCAAGCCTAGAATGCATGTTAGGGTTAACATTGACATCCCAATTAGCTATGAAGAAGCAACTTTAATTAAAGAGACATTCCAAGAATCGCACAACTTACGTGAGATTACGTTAATTCCTCAAAAGAATGCAGACTTAAACGAATACGAGATTCAAGGCAATGTTGCATTTGAGTCGGTAGATCAAATCGTTACGAATCAATTGACAGCCATAGCATCAGACCACTACAATAATAAGTTATTGCTAGATATCTATAGAAACCTATAATACATGTTTAAAATAAAATCACTGTCAGTTAAGAACTTTATGAGCGTGGGTAATGCTACGCAGGGTATTGACTTCAATCGTAACGACTTGACACTTGTACTAGGTGAGAACTTGGACTTGGGCGGGGATGATAGCGGCGCACGTAACGGTACTGGTAAGACTACTATTATCAATGCACTGAGCTATGCCCTGTTTGGTCAAGCACTTACTAACATTAAAAAAGATAACTTAATCAACAAGACCAACGTCAAACACATGTTGATCACTATTGATTTTGAAATCCATGGCCAGAATTATAGAATTGAGCGAGGGCGCAAGCCTAACGTGTTAAAGTTCTACGTAAATGATGTGGAACAGGAAACCAAGGACGATAACAGTCAGGGCGATAGCAGAGAAACACAACAAGAAATCGAACGTATGCTGGGTATGTCGCATGACATGTTTAAACACATCGTTGCTCTGAATACTTACACAGAACCATTTTTAAGTTTAAAAGCCAATGAACAGCGAACAATTATTGAACAGTTGTTGGGAATTACTATGCTTTCAGAAAAAGCAGAAGCCCTTAAAATTCAAAATAAGGATACTAAAGACGCCATACAAAGCGAAGAGTTTCGTATCAAAGCTGTTACAGATGCGAACAAGCGCATCCAAGATCAAATTGACGCACTCGTACGCCGACAAACTCTTTGGACCAACAAGCACAACGAAGATGTCGATGGACTTAATGCTGCATATAACCAATTGGCAGAACTTGATATTGAAGCAGAACTCGATGCCCATAAGCGTCTCGCAGAATATACCAAGCGTGCAGCCGATGTTAAAAGCACGCAACTAGCGTTAAAACGTGCAGAACAAGACAGAGACAGGGAAATGAAAACGATCCATAAGCTGGAAGCAGAAATTGAAAGCTTGGAAAATCACACCTGTCATAGTTGTGGGCAAGCGTTCCACGATGAGAATCATGAGAAAGTCTTGCTGGAAAAGCAAACTGCACTGGCCGACGCAAACAAAACATTCACAGACTACTGTATCGAAGTAGATAAGCTATTAGTTGCTAGCACACAAATTGGCGCAGTGGGTGTTAAACCTACTACATTCTACGATAGTGAAGGCGATGCGTTTGAACATCGTAGTAGCATGGCATCTGTGCTTACCCAACTATCTGCCAAACAAGCAGAGGTAGATCCTTACGCAGAGCAAATTAAAGATATGCGGGAAACGGCTGTTGAAGAAATCAGCTATGACCACATGAATGACTTAACCCTTGTCAAGGATCACCAGGAGTTCTTGCTTAAACTGTTAACCAACAAAGATAGTTTTATCCGTAAAAAGATTATTGATCAGAACTTGAGTTACTTAAACGCTCGGTTAGGTTACTACTTAGATAAGATTGGTTTGCCGCACACAGTTAAATTCAATAATGACCTTAGCGTAAGCATTGAAGAACTAGGACGTGAATTAGACTTTGACAACTTGTCTCGTGGTGAACGCAATCGTTTGATCCTGTCACTAAGCTGGAGCTTTAGGGACGTATGGGAAAGCTTATACCAACCGATCAACTTGTTGTTTATTGACGAGCTTGTTGATAGCGGCATGGACTCTAGTGGTGTTGAAAATGCACTTGCCATCCTTAAGAAGATGAGCAGGGAAAGCCATAAGAGTGTTTGGTTAGTATCGCACAAGGATGAACTAGCGGGACGAGTTAACAATATCTTAACAGTTGTTAAGGAAAACGGATTCACAAACTATAATACTGACGTAGAAATAGTATGATAACGGTAGTTAATCAGTTGCCTGCTGAATCTTGCAAAAGCTTGTATTCTATTAGATTCCCAGGCCTTGCTCCGTCAGAGAAGTTTTTGAACAGCTTCCTGGCGGAAAATAAAACGACAGATATTTTTTATACTGGTTATAATTTTACATTGCCACAGCGCTCTCATAATATGATTGTATTGGTTGTTAACCATGCAACTTTCATCACTGTGGATAAGGTATCCAAGCTAATAGAAAAATTTAGTACATTTACAGACGAGTACTTGTATGTCGCCGTCAATAAATTTTTACTTTACAGCGACGAAGATAGGAATGTGCTACCCGACATTGCCGATTTAGACGAAAAGTTAGTTAGATACTTTTCCAACTTAAAGAATTTTACAGTTATGCATTCTTCGTTTAATTCAACTGACTGCGGGCAGTTGGGCAACTTCATTCACCCTGTTACACAATTACTTTTCAAGCGCAATGGATAAAACCGGCATCAGACTACTTAAAGCGCATTACGGTGCTCGATGGGCTGCGGCCAAGCACAATAAACGTAACACAGACAAAGTATTGTTAATCGAAGACAAGGTTATCTTGTCTTATTTGTTGCCTGGAAAAACATTGGCCTTTAACTGTATAGGCAGCGTTTATAACGGAATCACATCTGTAGATTTATCAGCAGAAGGTACTTACACTAATCTACTGTTAGTAAACAACGTAGAATTTAAATACAAAACGCCAAAAGAGCTATCAACGATTATAAAAGAATATGCAACTCCATTAGAGAATGGTGGGCGGCTTTTGCTTAACTTAAACTTGATGTTCATCATCTACGATAGGTTGAACGTGTCTATAGATACCATGCTAAATGGTGTAATTAGCCTCTTAGAAGGGTACACATTGTTTAAGAAACATGTTAACATACAGCGATGTACAAGCGGCTACGGGCAAATAATTCTAATACTGGACAAACATGAGTAACATTTACTGTTTGTACTGGGTGCCAGGAAGTGGCGGAGATATGATAAGTCAGCTGCTGATCGGCTCTGGCAAATTTGTTGGTGCCATTGACAAGTTTGAAATATCCACTGAGGGACGGGCAACCCCAGCTAAGTTAAATGAAGAGTTTATGCAACTGTTCCCTGCTGAGAGAAGCATGTGGTATTTTAGAAGTTGGCTTGACGAAGATATCGACAATTTAAAAACGCTGGCTAGCAGGTCTGAAAAAGATATCCTTATCGGAACTCACGACATCAATCAATTAAAAAATATAAAAAGTAAGATACCCGATTGCATAACGCTAGGTATTACTTACCCACAAGAATTATTTCCCGCTGTGTTAAAGAATTGGTGTAAAAAAGTTGCAGCCACAGATGATGCACTGGCTTCGTTATACAAAACAAAATCACCGCATGCAGATGCCATGATTAAAAAGAATATGTTTGGACAGTTTGTGCTTAAAGAACAACTAAAATTTGGCACAAATGTATTAACAGAAGTAGCTAACCAATTTGATATAGCAATCGATCTCGGAGATATGTATAACAATGACATATCTACTATCACTCGTATCACTGATGTGCCGGCAGAGTTGTACAATAATTGGCTCGCTACACAGGATAACTTATATAAATTTTCTTTCCCAGTGAACAAACATTATGTTTCGGCAGTGGGATACAACTACAAAGCAACAACACAAAATCTCAACCCGATACCAATATCAATATACGATCAAATTTTAATAGCAAATAAAATAAAACTCCCCATCATGGCTCTAAAAACAAATACAGAATGTATGATATTTTTTGATCAAGTACAAAAAGGATAACTATAGTACATGGCAAAAACAACTCATATATGACTTGGTTATTCGAAGGCACTCCCATATTAGACTTACCCGACGATTGTGTGGGCTTCGTATATCTAATCACCAACAATGTATCAGGGCGCAAATACATAGGCAAAAAATTAGCAAAGTTCTCTAAAACTACCTATAAAATGGTAAAACAAAAGAACGGCGTTAAAAAGAAAAAGAAAATTCGCTCAAAGGTCGATTCCGACTGGAGAGATTATTATGGCTCAAACGATCAATTAAAAAAAGACGTAGAAACGCTGGGCGCTGAAAATTTTACACGGGAAATACTATACCTGTGTAACAGTAAAGCAGAATGCAGCTACATCGAAGCTAGAGAACAATTCACAAATAAAGTTTTAGAATCAGCAGATTACTATAACGGACAAATCTCTGTCCGTGTCCATGGCTCCCACATCATAAACAAAATCTGACGCAACGTCAACCCGTTAACAGTATAAGGCTCGCACAAGCTAACATCGTGTGCCGAACAGTAGAGACCTGGTTTAACTACGCAGGGATCCGAAGACTTACCGCTGTAGTAAGCACTTAGCAACTATCCTTGACAGGACGACGACTGCAAATGCCGCAGTTTTGCTATTTGAACAGAATTTTATATGGCTGAAAAGAGTGGGTGATTCCACAGGTTTACAAGTATGTTAGCGTATATATTGTAAATTGCCGTTGTTATAAGAACTGAGCTCGAGGTACCGGACAACCGCCTCTGTAATGCTCTAACGCTAGTGACTGTGCTACTCAGATGAAGTAACCTTATCATTTTTGCCCTGTGCGGGCAAAGTGTGACTGCTTAATCTAGATGAATATTATATCGCTTCGCTCTAAGAAAACAATTAATCACTGAGCGATAGCGATAGTGATAGATGTGCTTGCACATCTTAAAAGAATGGCATACTTGAGTTTTTAGTTATCTCTAAGTGTTCTTTAACAATATCTAAGATAATACCTCTTTCACCTTCGCTAAGTTCGATAGCTTCTGTGTAAGTAAGTCCCCCACGCATATACCAACACAAATCAAATAGTTCTTTTTTAATGGCTCTTGTTTCTTTATCTAAACTATCAAGATACTTTGATATCTCTTCGTCTGATTCCAGCCTCAAGAGCCTTGAGCGAAAAAATTAGAGTAATCGAACTCTACGGCTGTTTTAAACTCGTGTTCACAACTACCGCATTTGATATGTTCAGGTTTAGCACCAGACTTTACAGTGTATTCAGTTAACTTGGCTTCTATAGCTTTAATAATATTAACATCTGCATTTTGATAAAACTCATTAATAAAATCTTTGTTATCTACTAACGTGTTATCTTCTGTTTGGATGTATTCTGTTACGTCGGCGAGTACTTCGAGATTAAGGCCTGCAATTTTATGCATTTGCTGCTTCAATGTTTCCAGTCTGACTTCTTGTGGAACATCAGTCTTAGATAATTGCTCCATCATTCTTTGTTCTTCAAATCTTAATGAGTTGACTTTATTTGCACTTTCGTAAGCTTGGGGTTTCAATTTGACTTTTAAGTTATCTACTAGAACTAAATCTGTAAAATCCGGAGATTCAATACTAGCTAAAGTGTTTCGTAAGTCGATTTCATATTCGTTTACTTCTTTACATTTCGGGCATGCAACAGATAGTTCCATTTTATGTCCGTAACTAGCAATGCGAATAGCAATAAAAATTGCATCTAAGTCTACAGAAGGTACTTGCCATGCATCTTTGATAGCAGGAACACAGCTTTGTATTACTTCTGACACACTGTTTCCGTTAATTAACGAGTCTGGTGTACGTAGAGTAACTTCGTCCCTGCTAGTTAACGGGTAAATTGGAACTTCTCCATTAGCTGGCATGGACAATGCGCCGTCGGGGTAGAACCGGCCTTTGCTAGGCAACGACAGATAAATTGCAGGTTGCCTAAAATGTTTTGCTAACGGGTTCGTTGGACGATTTTCCATGTGTAAAGCCTCATAAATAATTGATAGTACTATATTTATGGGCCAAAAATGGATGACGAAAAAGAGCTGCTGATTAAAGCCTTGGAAGCAATAGCCAAGCAAATGAAGGAAACCGGAGACATTACTGGTTCGCTGGGCAGAACTATGTCTGAAGCTGAGAAAAAGCTTAAAAAGCTAGAATCTCAATATGCTAGTGCAGCTAAAGGCATAGACGAGCTAGATAAGTCCATTAAAGACGGAAGCGAGAATGTCCTAGATAGTCTTAGCTCATTTAAAGCATTCCAAACACAGCTGGCAAAATCAGGTAAAGCAATAGATGCAGAAACTGAAGCCAGAATTAACAGCATAAGAAAAGCCGCAGTACAAAGTAGTTTGATGAAAGGCTTATTAGATGTTACCCAAGAAGGATTTAAAGCTGCCACCGATCTAGCCATCGGTAGCTTGAAAACAATGGTTTCACAATTGCAAGGAACAGGTGATGCATTTACCATGATGACATCCCTAGCTACACAAACAATCGATGCCCAAAATAAAGCAAATCAAGCTATTTCTAGCGGTGGTGTAGAACTTGGCTCTGTGTTAACTATGGTATTACCTGGATATTTTAAACTTCTGGGTGTAGCAATTATGGGAATTGCTAAACTATTTGGGTATATGTCGGACAAAGCAGCAGATCTTGCTAAGTTTGGATTTGAAACAATAAATGCAGAAATTCAAAAAACTATCAAAGCATTTAACGAAGCAAGTAAAGCAGGTATGTTTTTTACTAATGGTATGTCGCAGTTAACTGAATTAGCAAACGAAACTGGTGTTAGTTATAGAGACATGATAGGTGCGTTAAAAGGGGTAAACGTTGATCTTGCACAATTAGGCGGTAACGCAGGTGCGGGCGCATTGCAAGTTGCTAAAACATTTAAAGCAATGGAGCCTTTTAGAAAAGGCTTGTTAAACTTAGGTATAAGCACAGAAGAACAAATACAGGGCGCTGCCGAATACATGGCTATCTTAGCACGTTCGGGACAGTTACAAGGAAAAACATCAGCTGATTTGGCAAAAGGGTCAGACACCTACTTAACTAACCTTAAAGTAATTTCTTCTATTACGGGCGAAGAAGCAAAAGCAGCACAGGCCAGAGCACGTAAAGCTAGTGAACAATTTGCAGTTCAAAATACGTTAACTAAACTTGGTGGCGAATCTGCTATTAAATTTCAAAATGCTGTTAAACAGATGCCGCAAGGAGCATCTACTGCTATACAGCAGATGTTAGAATTTGGCACAGTTACTAATACAGATTTAGCCGCAGCGATTCATCAAGTTCCTGGCTTTATGAACATCTTGCAGCAATATACCAACGACATTAAAGATGGTAGTATAAGTTCTACTGAAGCACTTGAGAAATACAACAAAGCTATATCGGATCCTGCATTGTTAACGCAATTAGATGCAGTAGCACAAGGATATGGTAAAGCTAATACAGCACTGGGAATATTTGGTCAAGGTACAGAATTATTAGGAGATTTTCAAAGGCAAGCTCTGCAAGCTCAGAAAAAAGGTCTAGTAGAAGCCGGTGCAACAGTTAAAGGGCAAAAAGAAACAACAGATGAATTAACCAATGCAGTAAGTAACGCAACAGTTCAATTCCAAAAAATGCAAGCAGCATTAGAAACAGAACTTAAACCAGCCATTACAAAATTTGCATCGTTTGTTGATGAAACAATAGTTGAAATGAGAGCTAAATGGGCAGCAACATTAGGAACAGGTTTGCCTTCTTCATCGAGTCCTTCTATTAGCGGTCCTTTTGACACTCCGGTTCCTACTACTGCGGCCGCAGCAGCTAGTAGAACAAATGCAGAGGCCGCAGCCGCAACTGCAACTAGTGCTGCCAGAGAATCTGGAAGTGTTTCTGACAGAGTAAAAGCTGCACAAGCGTTAAGGGAAGCAGAACGTATCCGCGCGGCCGAATTAACAGCTCAACATAACAGGGCCCGGGAATTAAACGGTATGCCAGCCAAAGCCGATGGTGGTGTAACATCTGGTCCTACTTTAGCCGGGGAAAACGGTGCAGAAGCAGTTATTCCTTTAAAAGGTGGCAGAGTACCATTACAAATTGACTTTGAACCAGTAGTCAGTGCGCTTATTGCCAATAACAAACTTATGGAAGATATGGTCCGAAAGATGGACGACAGCAAAGATATCCAGCAGCAAATATTGAATGCTAGCTATTAATTTTAGGTAAATATCATACCGGAGAACATCTAATGGCTTGGAAAAAGTATTTTAAAGTAGCAAACGTAGCTGGATCAGTTAGTCCAATTAATGGTGGTGGAGCTAACAATCAGTTTACCTACAGAAATTATCAAAGTAACTTACCTGAAGTTTACGTTGGGCATCCTAACCGTGTTGAACGATATAATCAATACGAACAAATGGATATGGACAGTGAAGTTAATGCAGCTTTGGATATTTTAGCTGAGTTTAGTACACAACAAAACGAAGAAAACGGCACAGCTTTTCAATTCCATTGGAAAGAAAAACCAACAGATAACGAAGTTAAAATCATTCGTGAGCAGCTAACACAGTGGGTTAGCTTAAATGAACTTAATAAACGTATCTTCAAAATGTTCCGTAACACTATTAAGTACGGAGATCAATGCTTTATTCGTGATCCAGAAACATTCAAATTGATGTGGATTGAGATGAGTAAGGTAGTTAAAGTTATCGTTAACGAGGCAGAAGGTAAGAAACCCGAGCAATATGTTGTTAAAGATTTATCTCCTAACTTCCAGAATTTAACGGCAACACAAGTTAACACAAGCGATATTAGCGTAAATCACCCACAAGTTGGCGGCGGTAGCGGAGCATACATCCAGCCTCAAAACCCTTATAGTGGCGGTAGTCGTTTTAGTCACGCACAAAACGAGCAAACAGTTAATGCAGAACACATTGTTCACTTGACATTAACTGAAGGTTTGGATTTTAGCTGGCCGTTTGGTAACAGCGTATTGGAAAATGTTTTTAAAGTATTCAAACAAAAAGAATTACTAGAAGATGCTATTATTATCTACCGTGTGCAACGTGCTCCGGAACGTAGAGTCTTTAAGATTGACGTAGGTAACATGCCAAGTCACATGGCTATGGCATTTGTTGAACGTATTAAAAACGAAGTGCATCAACGCCGCATACCTACACAAACCGGTGGTGGCCAGAATATGATGGATGCAACATATAATCCGTTAAGCACTAACGAAGACTTCTTCTTCCCTGTTACAGCAGATGGACGTGGATCTAGTGTTGAGCCATTGCCGGGTGGCCAAAACCTGGGTGAAATTACAGATTTGCACTTCTTTACTAACAAATTATTCCGTGGTTTGCGTATTCCTAGTAGCTATTTGCCTACAGGTGTAGATGACGGCACACAAGCAGTAACAGACGGTCGTGTAGGCACAGCACTAATACAAGAATGGCGCTTTAACCAGTATTGTAAACGTTTACAATCAATGATTGTAGACAAATTAGATGCAGAATTTAAACTGTTTATGCGTTGGCGTGGTGTTAATATTGACAGTCAATTATTTGATTTAACCTTTGAAGAACCACAAAACTTTGCGCAGTATCGCCAAGCTGATATTGACTCAGCACGTATTGCTACATTTGCTCAACTTGAAGCTTATCCTTATATGAGTAAACGTTACTTAATGAAACGTTACTTAGGTATGAGCGAGCAAGAGATGAGTGAAAACGAAACAATGTGGGCCGAGGAGCAAGGCGACGTTGAAGCCGCACCAGCAGAAGATCCGTCATTGCGATCAGTTGGCATTAGCCCTGGTGCTATTGCCGGCGACCTTGATGCAGTAACACCACCTGCCGAAGGCGAACTAGGCGGAGGAATGGCTCCTGGCGGAATGGAAGGAATGAGTCCAATGTCTGGACCTGCTCCGGGTGCTGCAGCAGGTGTGCAAGCTGCCCCAATGGGCGCATAAATGGTATTTTTGGGTAAATAATGTTATGATAATCTGTGAACTATTTGAACCCGCTAAACCAGGATACCATTCAGTAGCCGATGACCAAACGACAATTAAATTAAAAGACTTGCGTAAAAGTCGTTTAACACTAGGCGATTTAAATAGATTACGTATGGCCAATGATGTACGTAAAGTAGAACACGAAAACAAACTAGAACAAATCACTAAGCAATACAAGCCTCCTGCAGCCGCTCCTGCGGTATAGTCCTGCAAAATCCTTCAAAAAACACCCATTTAACCTAGTAATCTACGTAGTTTAGTAAATAGATTACAAGCCATATATTTTTAAGGAGTTCCTAATGAACAAATATGAACAGCTAATTGAACACATTATAAACGATGACGAAGCGAAAGCCCGTGCATT